>JAGGAQ010006004.1:0-74264 GCA_017657225.1 Termitomyces sp. T69sscA | reverse complement strand
ATAGATGAAACATTTGGAGACCAAATGCACGTCATAAGTAAGTGATAACACGAAAAACAAATTGAAAGAATATAAAAAATGAAACATACAAGTTATGAAACAATTTATGACGTCTGTTTGTGCACGATCCAGAATCACTGGTCACATTCCTCGACAATAATCCTGGAATTCCGCACCTTGTTGGCTGTAAATGTGTCTTGTGTTACTTAAAAGGAACTAAACATTACTCCTTAAAATTGGGAAGTCTTGAAAACGACAAAATCTGTCTAGTCGGTTGGAGCGACGCAAATTGGGCACAAGATCAATATGATCGGAGGTCTATCAGCGGCTGGTGCTATGACATAAATGGTAGCATGGTTTCCTGGTCTTCTTGTAAACAACTCGTGACTGCTACGTCTACTGTCGAAGCAGAGTACATTGCATCTGCCAATGCCACTTGTGAAGCCATATGGCTTCGACACTTGTTAAAAGACTTAGACTTCGACCAGATTAATGCCACAATCATTCGTACCGACAACACAGGTAGTATCGCATTATCCAAAAACCCGGTTGGACATTCACGAGCCAAAAATATCGACATACGCTTTCACTTCATTCGAGAACACATTGCACACGGAAATATCAAACTTCAATATGTTTTGACTCGCGACATGATAGCTGATACTCTCACAAAAGCATTACCTCGAGAAATCTTCGAAAAACATCGTATTAAACTCGGCGTTGTGCTTCCTCCATCACGGTCAAGTGGGAGTATTGAGGGAGATGACCAGTGATTCCGGATCGTACACAAACGGACGTCATAAATTGCGTCATAACTTGTATGTTTTACTTATTTCATATTCTTTCAATCTGCTTTTGTATTATCATTTACTTGTGGCGTACATTTGGTCTCCAAATGTTTCATCAATACAAGATTATATATACGATAACTTACCTGGAGTTGAACCAATCTTCGGTCTCCAACTCCAAATTCTTGTATTATATATACAAATATATATTCTGTCTTGCGATATGCTGCGACACAGTCACATATGATCATATGTGCAGTTGAACCCGATCCATCCGGATAACACATCTACAGTGCGACCAGGTGAGGGTGATTACAGTGAAGTGGCATTCATCGTTCTGCTCACCCGCAGCAGTCGGTGCACAAATTCTGAACGTTCTGAATTTGAGCATGGGCATGGGAGAGCACCTCTTCACGCTGTACGTGCCGCACTTGCACCTTTCCCACACGCTGCAAGCACACCTCACATCCACTTCGCCGAGCTTATCCACCACACACCGCTCTCGCCGCCTATAGCTGCTATCATGCCCTCCTTCCTCTCTGTTGCCATGGCCGAGCACAACCTCGGTCTTCACGAGCTTCTCGCCCGGTGCGAGGATGTCTCTCAGTCTATTCTGGGGCAGCCCGGGGTGGTTCGCCGCGTGTGCACATTTGTGCTTTTCAATTGTGACCTTGACCTCCTTGTTCCTATGGTCTATCTGTCAGACAAGCGCTCTTCGTCTGCTCTACCCTCTCTGTTGCAGTCTTACCTTCTCCCCCTTTCTCCTCTCTCAGCTTCCGAGATAGAGTTCGACGAACACGCGAATGTGGATGGTCACAGAAGAAAAGGAAATTGTCCCCATGACCTGCAGCCTTGCTTCACGCTTGTTCTTCGCCTGCCGCAGGCCAACAAATTGAGTGTGGTCATACTAAGTTCTTGTTCATGGCATGTTGAATTCTTAATCAACCTGAGCCTTTATGCTTTTGTGTTGCAAACGCCGAACAAGAAAACCTAAACCTTTTGAGACGGACATCCTGATACTTGTGAATAGAATTTAGAATCCATCAGACACCTTCCGATGACTTGACTCGTACTTCTTCTTCTCCTGTCTTCCTCCAGAGTTTAAGGGCTTGTGTCTAATTGATTACAGTGTATATCCTGATAGGTATGCTATAAAGGTCGCCCTACAGAAATCCTCTCTGCCCCATCACCCCAGCGAGTGACATCCAGTTGGCATCCAACCCAGTATCGCAACTCATCGCAATGACTTCCTTCCGTACCGTCGTCCTCTTCATCGCTGCCACTCTTGCAGCCATCTCCCTTGGTTCGCCCCTCGAACCGAGGGAGCTCGAGGGAATCGTCGATTCACGCGCTAGTAAGTGCTGCTAGCTCATTTCCGAACACGCAAACTAATTCAGATTCTAGACATTGATGAGAGGGACCCCCAGTAAGAGGATCATCATTTGACCAAGTTGATCATCGAAGTGACTGTATTTGTAACATTGTTACTACTGCTCTTAGGTCGGGCATTTTAAGCGTTCTAGGAATCTTGAAGAATATGGACACCCTTCTCTAGGTCAGCTGGATTTGTCAGTGAGTGAGGCGACAAGCACGAAATGAATGTCAAGATTGGTATGTCTTTGGCATTCAGCTCAAAGTTCAGCGTATTGACGTATAGCGTCGTAGTTCCCTGCTCACGAATAAATTGTTACGCTGCTTGCTCGCTATACTAGCTACAATCGAATTTGATCATGTATAACTACCTTGAAATCTTCCGGTGCGATGCACCAGCGTGCCCTGTTGTGCTGTGAAGTCAGTTTGGACTGTCAGTAAGACGATCATCCAAGGTCCAAGGATAGCATAGCGCCCAAACGAACATCATCCTGACTAGGAAGCTCGAACTCTAAACTCATCTGCCAGCGGTCAACGATCCTTCAAGCCTTCATCTGTTATTACCAAAGCCTGACCCTCTCCCAATGCATCGCAGGGCCGACTCGGAGTCCATGCATCCTGCATCCTCTTGGCCAGCCAGAAGAGGATATAGACCCTAAAATGTTGCAGACCCGAAAGTATGTAACCCAAATCCACATGAACAGCAATAGGAACTCTGTCACCTCACCTCTATCCGTTTACGCATACGCCACCGCTCTTCGCTTCCCGACGCCCCCACATTTCACATTACCAAAACAAAATGGCTCAAAGGAATTCCCAGCCCCTATCCCAAAGGGGACTTTGACAACGAATATGCACCACACGAACAGCAAGAGCGACTCCACTACTCTCCCCGCTCTTCGCTTCCCCACGATCACAGCACCCTCCCCCTCCCCCTACTCTGCTAAAACAAAAAAACATGGATTTATAACACTACGAACAACACATTACGTCTTGTTGACGACAAAGAAAAGCACAAGAGCGCAAGAGCACAAGAGCGAAAAGAAAAGCATAATAAGTATAACGGGATTAGTTCGGAGACGCGCGGCGCGGCGGGTGTCTGTGTAGGTAGGCAGGCAGGCAGGTATATATACACGTTGGGTTGGATATGGCACAGGTTTGGGTTAGGCTGGGCTGGGCTGGGCTGGGTCTGGGTACGGAGAAGAGTAAAGGGAAAAAGGAGGGAATAAATACCAAGTAGTAGTATCAGAAACAGTAGTATAAGTATAAGTTGTATACGTATGTCAAGTCGGGTTTTCATTTTTATTTTATACATCTTTTCGCGGGGGTGGTTTGTGTGGGTGGATACAGAGGGGGTAGGAGGGATGTGGCGCGTATACGATACACACTTGTATACATATATATATATATTGATCTGTTGGTGGTGATGGTGGTGGTGGGGTGGCAGCGGCGTTTATCGTATCAAGAGCAGGCGAGGAGAGCAGCAGAAGCCAGACAAGCGGACGCGGACGCGAACGCGGACAGAGACAAGAAGCACAGACAAGAGGCAGGCAGGCAGACGCCAGGATTCAGAACGCGGCGCGTAGACCTCCGCGGTCCGGGTATTCTTCAGACTTTTGTTTTCTTCGAGTGGATCAGACGACTTCCCGCCGCGCAACGTCCCCGATCCCCTCCTGGTCGACCAGCCACCCGTCCGTCTCGACCTCCGCCTCGGCCTCCCGAAGCGCTTCTTCGAGCTCTTCCTCTCCCATCTCTTCTTCTTCTTCTTCTTCTTGCTCTTCTTCCTCTTCTTCTTCCTCCTCTTGCTCTTCCCCTTCTTCTTTATCTTCCCCCTCCTCCTTCTCCACATCACCCAACCCCAACCCCAGCTTGACCTCCCCACTCCCCCCCATCCACACATCGCCCCACAAATCCGCAATCCTCGCACGCCGCCTCGGGTCCCTCACAAGCAGCCTCCCCACAACCCGGCGCGCGCCCTCGGACCGCGCAAGCGCAGGCCCAACCAACTCCCCCCCTCCCTCCTCAACCTCACTCTCACTCCCAACCTCAACCTCAGGCCACTCATACTCCCCCCGCGCAATCCGCATCAACCACGCCCGCCGCGCCATCCGCCCCCGCGCATGCGCGTGTGCATGCGGCGCACCCTCCCCGTCCCGCGCGATCCCACCACCGGCCCCCGCGCCCGCGCCCGCGCCCTCGCCGAACGGCAGCCGCCGCCCCACGAGCGCGTACAGCACGACGCCGCACGCCCACGCGTCCGTCTCGCGCGCGTCGTACACGCCCTTGCGCTCGCGCTCGCGTTCGCGTCCGTGCTCCGCCTTCGAGGCGCACGCGCGCGGCGGCGACGGCTCGCTGCGCCGCGCCGCGGACCCGCCCATCACGAGCTCGGGCGCGGCGTACGCCTCGCTCCCGCAGCGCGTCGAGAGGAGCGGGCCTTCGTCGTCGTCCTCGTCGTCGTCGTTATCAGAGGCTGGGTTGGCGTCGGCGTTGGCACCGCCTTGTCCCGCCGCCCTGCGCGCGCGCCGGTCGCGTCTGCGTTCCTCCTGCGAGCGGATGTCGACGAAGCGGGAGAGGCCAAAGTCCGTCAGCTTTATGAGCGGCGCCGGGGGCGCGGGGAGGTCCGCGGGTGTCGGCGCGGGCGAGGTGGGGAGGAGGGCGGTGTATATCGGCGTTGTGAGGAGTATGTCTGTGGGAGCGGTGTCAGCGTCTGCGTGAGGATGGCGAAGGGCTACGCACTCTCGAGTTTGATGTCGCGGTGCACGAGGCCGACGCTGTGCATCCACGCGACGGCCCTGCAGAGCTCGTGCCAGATGCGCTGGAGGACGCGCTCGCGGAGGCGGGACCAGGCGGCGTCGGTGTTGACGAGCTGGAGGAGGTCGCCGCCGGGGAGGAAGGGGAGGACGAGGACGTGGTGCGTGGGCGTGGAGAGGTGCGTGAGGAGCGGCGTGATGTTCGGGTGCGCGATGTGCTGCGCGGGGGTCATCGGTCAGACGGCGACGGGGAGACGAGAGGCGGACTCACGCGCAGCACCTCGACCTCGCGGACGAACGCGACCCGCGTGCGCTCCTTCTCCTTCTCGCGCTCGTCGTCCTCGACCGCCGCGCCCCCGCGCACGGTCATCTTGACGGCCACGAGGCGGCCCTTGCTCGCGGGGGGCGACGCGGGGTCCACGATCGATATCGCGGGCGGGCGGTGTCTGTGCGACGAGGTCGACGACGTGGACGAGGCTCTCGAAATGGACGTGAGCACGCCCTGCTCGGCTCTCGAAAAACTGGACGTGAGCACGCCGTGCGAGGCTCGCGAAAGACTGGACGTGAGCACGCCGTGCGAGGCTCTCGAAAGGCTGGACGTGAGCACGCCCTGCTCGTCTGCCTCCGCCTCGCAGGCGTGGCTCCGTATGGGCCGGGTCCCAGACACGCGCGCGCGGAGGCGGCGCAGCGAGCCCGCGCGGCTGAGCGAGAGGGAGACGGAGCGTGCGGCGGACGGCGGCGGGGACGTGGCGCTGCTCGGGGACTTGAGGGAGGCCTGGCGGCGGAGGTCGTGGAGGCTGCGGCGGGAGCGGAGGACGAGCGGGACGGGGGAGAGGTCGTCGGCGAGCCAGACGCTGGAGAAGGCGCCGTGGCCGAGCGGCTGGACGAGGCGCAGCGCCGTGCTCTGTTCCGAGACGACCGAGCCGGCGCCGGGCTCGTCCGCGGGCGCCTCGACGGGCAGCAGGCTCAGCGCGGGCTCGCGGTCCCTGGGGCGCGGCGTCGGCTCGCTGTCGGACGGCGGCGCGGGCTTGGGCGTCGTCGGCGTCGGCAGCGAGATGTCGATGGCCGGGATCGCAAAGAACGCATGCGTCTTCGTCGACGGCGGCGGCGGTGCGGGCGTGGGCGACGGCGGCCGCGTGGGGAACGGCGACGCGAAGAATGCGTGCGTCTTGGAGCCCGACGCCGGGGGCGACGGCAGCGAGCACACGGAAAAGTCCGAGAGCGTCGACGACGACGACGTGCTGAGGAACGACAGGCGGGACGCGGACGAGCGCGAGGACGAGACGGACGACGGCGGCGACGGCGACGGCTGCAGCATTGTGGACGGCGGCGACAACAAGCAAAGCAATTCTCCAACTCCGCCACATCATTCCGCCGGTCCTGTATACTTCCGCCGAAATTTTACTCCGCTGACATGCTGACACTTTTCCCACAGCGTCTGCTAGTACACGCGCCTGTCATCAACTAAACAGTATCAAGTGGTACACTGGTCTAAAAGCTCTCAGCCAAACTCGGCACCCAGCAACCCAAACTCAAGCGTCAGTCGAACCACTGCCTTGTTATTCACAGCGCTTTAACCTATGTACTCGTACTGTCCTTGGCTTCCTATCTTCTGGTAGCCCAAACTGAACTGCGGATGACGCCTGGGGCATACAGAAATGTTTTTGAGGCAAAACACGGTATGGGAAGACCCTCTAGCATGATGGAAACTGACTTGATCACCATGATTACGTACTAGATAACCTTTCACAAGTCTTCGCTAGTATATCGGTTAGTACACGCGCCTGTCATTGACTCTCGGACGCGCGAAAGCTGGGTTCGACTCCCAGGCGAAGAGCTAACGTAATATGAGATTAAAACTTCCTTTTTCGAGAAACAATGGAAAGATGGATGTATCCTGACGAGGAAGAGACCATTCTAATGCCTACAGGTTGGTCTATCATCTCTTGCGCACGTCGATGGACACACCAAAACTGTCACCCGTGGGGTGGAGTGGCAGTAATATATTGATCCCACATGCCCGTCCAACCACTAAGACATCTTTGTCACCCTGATCTGTTTGTCAGGATGGACACTTTTATAATCGTTACCCACTCAGTCGTTATGGCAGAATTGGACCAACATTGATCCTGAACTGTGTCTCAAGGAAGCTCTGTCATTCTGCTCAGTAGGATCCAATCCTATCATACTGCTTGGTGACATCAATGCACACATAGGCAGCCAAATCGCAACAGAGGGACATCCTGAGCAAACAGCAAATGAAAACATATGTGACTCCAGGGGAAGGTGGCTGTTACGCTTATGCCGCATGAACAACCTTTGTGTTCTTGATGGAACTCAGTATGAACGAGATAGCCCTGGTTCTTTCACATCACACCAGCCACAAGAATCTTCGACAATAGATTATGTTCTTGTATCCTCTATGGTGCAGCAGTCTCTCCCACATAAATGTTTTGCTGTTGAGTGCACAGCCTGATCGGATCATGACAGGATCAGTTCCACCTGGCCTGTAACCTCTACTTGTTTCCATACACATCATCAATTATCAGCACCTAACCTCATGACCCTCAGTCAGATATGTGTCGAGAAGCCTGCTAAATCTATGCTTGACAACTTGGCTGAAGCTGCAAGTGATCTTGCCAATGACTCAGAGGAAAAACTCGATTACATTTATGGAAGAGCCTGAATGGCATCGAGAACAAGATTTTTTTTACATTGCTGTGTTTAACAACAGGGGCTCCCTCAATGCACCTATCACAATTATAGCAATTTTTGTAGGGCCCAATAGCCCTCAGAATGTGTGTTTTTGCCTTCCATGACTAAACATTACCAACACACTTTTCTTTTAACTGCAACCACTCATGTCTTTCACACAGTCCAGATGCTGATAAGATCATAATTTACACTGTTTCTACCCAAGTCAATCCATATCATATCACACAAAATGTGTGACATTGTCACATCACAAAGCAACAATGCTGAATGCAACCTTGCCTGTACATTGTGTTCACTTATACAGGATAGAAATGTTGGAATACCTTTTGGAATACCTTTTGGTAACTCTTTCTAAACAAGCCGGGTCTCAATCCCGATTTAGTATGTTTCTTTTCCTTTCTGGGTACATACCTCTATTGTTCTTTTCACCAATCTCATTACCATGACCCTGACAATACCTGTACACACCCGACAAGATAGCACTCTTTTACATATATTCTCTTTGTTTACAGACTGCCCACCTCAGACCTGTCTTAACGCACTCTGAGTTTGTTGTCATTATTTCTAGTCGCATGATTATATTGTTACAAGAAAGGCACAGGTAACACTTTGATATAACGTTGCAATCAAGTCTAAACTCACCAAATGTGTAATATCTCATGACAGCTCAAACTATGCTGGCTTTTGTCTGCAAAGAACAGCAATGGTCATTGGATTGCGGTCAACAACTATGTGCAGACTACACAACATTTGTCAGATGTATCTTTTTTATATCTTACCTCAGAGACTTTGTCAGCTTCAGCATGCTGGGTGGTCCTCTCCTTAAAACCAATATTTGCTAAGAAAAGTGGTCACCACCTTGCCTGACTATCTCATTGTTCAGACTCTACAAGCACCTATAACAGTTGGAAAACTGGAAATAGGAGATCAGAATGCTCATCGAGGCAGGCAAAAAGAACTCTTGGCACAAACAGCTAACCTGAACCACCTGTTGGGTGCAGAATCACAGAAGCAATGGCAGGACATTGTACGGGAGTGGACAAATGCTAAGCTGCACACCCCACTTGTCAACAGCACTTGGTTGCACAGCTCTTTCTCTCGGCAGCTCAATCCCCCTGAAGTATCACCTTCACAATTTGATAGTGAAGTCCAACTAATTAATGGCTTAATGTCTGCAGCAATACCATCCAATACTATAGACAACACTATCAGCAGCTTTTTTTTTCCTGGCTCTTTACTTCAGAGGAAATAGTTGATGCTAAAGAGAAACTTTGAAACCAACTGACAAAGAGTGCATCAGGAATTGATGGAATTTCTTATAAACTGATTGACAGGATCCTTGACAATGTTCGAGTAAACCTCTTCAATACTTGTATAGTAACTCTTGATGCACCATGTGAATGGTTAACAACGTCTAGTCAGTCTCAAACAATATAAACCAGCAGAGGATTCATGTAGAGTAAAACAATGGTTTTAGTCCTCAGTCACAAATATAGTCGACTGATTGGTTATATTACCTGTAGAGTAAAACAATGGTTTTAGTCTACAGAAAGATGGTAAGTCGTACGTAAATTTCTAGTAAGGCATTCTCTACTCACCCTCAGTCACAAATATAGTCGACTGAGGGTGGTTTGTTTGTATGCAAGAATAGATAAAAAAAACAAAACAAAGACTGGTAAATACCATTGTGGCTGATACGCCAATCCTATGACGTATGTAGCGGTGGTGACAAGTCACTCGTTCAACAATTCAGACAACTATAGACTATTTGGCCTAGAGTGCTGTCTCTAAAAAACTCTCACCCTGCTCATAAATAGGCACATCAGACAATGGGCTGACTCCATCTCCCTTCTACCCCCTTCTCAAAATGGTTTCTGGGAGAAATACCATACACACAATAACTCTTTCATCCTCCAATGTGCAATCGACAGGGCTAAGGCTGAAGGAAAAACTCTGTTTGTTGCCTTCATAGACCTGAATGATGCATTTCCATCCACAGACATACCTACATTATGGTCTAAAATTTTCAATGCTGGTGTGTCTGAGCCACTCTTCAACTGGCTTCAAATGCTCTATGCTCAAATGTCATATGTTATCTGTGACAAAAATCAATATACTAATTCATTTAAATCCATTATTGGAGCCTTGACAGAAGACACAGCATCTCCCACATTATGGAATGTTTACTTTGCTGATCTGGATCGTTATTTCCCTACTGATAATGATGACATCAGGCTTGATGGACATGCAATCTCACATGTCAAACAAGCAGATGATGTTGCCTTGCTTTCGACCTCCCTTGATGGACTCCAACGAAGAGTGAATGTCTCCTTCCACTGGTGCTGCCTCAACTTCATGATTGTCAGCATTATAAAAACTAAATGGATGCGGTTCGACTCCCAGGCGAAGAGCTAAATAGTACGACAGTGGGACTTTTTTTTTCGAGAAAACAATTATCGGACAATGTGCCTCAGACCAATCAAATGAATGATACAGTCTTCGACAATTAAAAAATAGCCAGAGTCTGGATCCGGCGAACACTTGTGTGGAGCGCATTATATAGTTCCTCGTCAAATCCAACGCAGCGTAAAACGAAACACGGGATCTTCCAACGCCCTCTGTCATATTGCTCCTTGACCGAAACAGTCGACACTGGTGGGCGCCCGTTATCTGAAAGGCGGGCTCGGACGCGTGCACAGTGTGTTATTTTAGTCTGTAAGGAGTCAAAATTATCTGCTGGATAGAGTGCGAACGACCAACCTCATCATCGAGTATCATCCATTCGGAGAGCGCCATCGGATGGTCCGGGAGAGAGCAAGTGATGTATGTCCCGAGGTAACACCACTACCTCACAAAACAAAGACAATGATGAGAGAAAATCAAGTAACCTGTGCGAGGCATACTTTGCCTACACCCCCCTGCACGACCAGCTCAAAGGGACGATCCTGCGGCACCGCCAGGGGATAGAACCAGTACCCTGAACGACCACAGGAAGGAACGTGGCTTGGTAGTCATATTTTTGCCGGTCAGATTGAACCGCAAGACACCACAGCCTTCGTTTCTTACAGGGGCATACAAGCGGGAGGCTTCGGAAGCAAGTACAATCTACATACTCGTTGGAAACGATCAGCCAGTCACGCTCGAGCAAACGAGTACCTTTTCGTCTGATTTACGTTCTAAAACATGCATGGCCTCCTAAGTAAATCGAATCGGCGGACGTGCGATGATCCTCTCACCATCGTCAACAGGTAAATCAGCATTCGTATATCAGAATTATCCTTGAGCGCTAACATTGCCGATTCGAACCCATCCCCCACAAACGGCGTATGGGGAAAACGCCTCTTGATTGCCGCCAACCTGCTCTGGTGGACTCCAGCGGCCAAGTAAAAGACCTGCGAATGTACCAGCGCCAACTACATAAAAACGACAATGTGAACAAGTGGAGCATTATGCTGTCAGGGAAACCCCCACTTCCTTTTCCAGCCAGTGTTGCCTGTTTTCCGCCGCCACGAGGTACGCCAGCAGCTCGTGACTCTTATTATTATTCATGCGCACTCCCTGTTCGTTGTCTTCCATTCTTGCACGGGTGTTCTGTGTGTTCTGGTGTAGGCGTAAGGTCAGGTGTGTGCGTCGACAAGGACCCACACTTGATAGTCCTGGGAGTGCACGCGCAGTATGATATGGTATGTCCATTGTTTCAACAGCAGAAATATATCGATCTCTGGAGCGGAGACAGTCCTGTAAAATGTAGGAATAAAAACTCGGCGCTTTTGTCTCGCGTTAAATAACCACGGAGAATGTTGAAGAAAAGTCGACCCGATTGAACGGCCCGAGATGGTCGATCGCGATATGATAGATCTGCGAGGTTTTTGCTAGGAAAGAAGTTGACATAGAATCACAAATGGGATACGCACGACCGAGTCTTCTCCAAGGAGAGTTTATCATTACATGATAACCGCCAGCACGGGCGGCATGTACACTCAACAATCATCGCGCGCCGTTGACTACCTTTCGCGCTCGATCGCCAAAACCGGTTTTTGATAACTATCAGTGCGCTGGAAGGGCAGATGCATGCCATAAATACATTTTTCCACATTATTATTATTACACGGACGGAAAGAGCCACAAATGTCTACTCTGCCTTGTGCCCTTTTGTCTTTTTCTCGCGTGAGTCGCCGGCCAGCCACAAGGCCGAAAACAAGAAGAAACCGATGCTCGTACTGATCGCACCGGTATAGTAGGGCCACGCAGCGCTCAAGAAACGTGGATAGCCATCATGGCGCGGAGGCACCACCGGGACAGTCATAGAGCTCTTGAGATACGTGAATCTAGAAGATCAAGTAGATCAGTAGGAGATCTCTGATATGGAGATGAAGTACTCGCCCCCTGCGCTTGTAGTTGATGACAAATTTGAAGACACCATGCCGGTCCGGTGCGCGGAAAGTCGCTGAATATTTGCCCGGGCTCCCAGATACTGGGAGCAATGCTGTGCGAATGTGTGGATCCAGCATTGTGAATTCTAGCTGGAGATCTTGGATATCTGAATACGGCGCCCAGGTCGATGTTTTCGGGTCGAACTTGGAGATATAGGCGGTGTATACCTGAAGGAGTTGTTATTCGTACTGACGTGCAGGCGTGATGTAATCCTCACAAGTTCGTCATTAGTGGTATATTGCTCTAATGGTTCAGTTCCATTGACGCGATGGTGAGTGGTGCTCTCAATACGTAGGATATTTGTCTCTTGGAACGTCCATGCGACTACATCACGGGCGAAAGCAACATTTCCGGAAGGGACACCTCTAAGAGAGGAATCGTTTAGATCTTCCACGCCGCTTCCTCAGACAATACAGAACTCACTTGGATATTTCTTTTTGGGCAAACTCGTCGCTGAACACGTCAGCACCACCCACGAACGTCACGCGAGAATTGTCAAGGGTTTGGAAACCAGTGACTAGACCAAGCTGAGATCCGGCCCATAAACCTTCGCCGCCTCTCTCTGCAGCATCAACGAGAGCGTCAGGTGATCCACCGTCGGTTTCAGAGGCAAAGCTCTCTGCCGGTGCACGAAGGATAGGTACAAGCATGGGGTTGTTTCCAATTGAATGGGGGACACCAGAGAACCAGACTGGGTTGATATTCGAGGAAACGACCGAGTTGGCTTGGGCAGAAACGGGAATGATCTGAGGCGGTTCTTCGCGTTCTGGGAAGTATGAGACTAGCGGTGTACCAGGAGGCGGAAGAATTAACGAGAATTCTGCAGCCAAGGATGACAGTGACGTCTGCTTGGACGATAACGCGATGATCAGGTTAGTCTTCTTTCCTAGAAGTTGGACAAGAGATTGTGGTGTGACATCCTTCGCGAAATCTATCAAGGGTCAGAAGTATTGATACTGGTGCAGTGATTTATGACGTACTCTTCGTTTCAGACGCCAGAATGATAACATGGGCGAAGCTGGGGACATCGTACTCAACAACGAGAGGTTCTTCAGCTTTGGGGGCGCGGAATGTCAGCTCATATCCCTGCTCTGAGCAAAATTGTCAAACTGAATGCATCGAAGTATCGTGATTTTATACAAACCCTTCAACCCATCGAAGAAGAGGGAATAGTTGTCCTGCTTGTTTGGCTCAACAATTACTAGGACAGAATCACCGGTGCTAGATCTGGCATAGAGGCACGTAACGAGACTAACAGCAAGAATGAATAAGGAGCGAAGCCGTAACATTGGCGTCTGCCGTGGATGGACGTAGTAAGGTCAATAAATTCCCAACCGCTGGCGCTGTGCACGAGCTCCACGTCGCGCTGGATATTTTTAGAATGCGACGCTTGGCACGGGCTTTTGGACCAAACAGGAGCTCCGAGTTCCGACGTCCGAAGCCACCGATAAAGCCCGACCTGAAATCATTTGCAGAAGCGCTGGCGACTTTGTCCAACAGTTACTCCATTGACGTTTAGAAACTCTTCGTTCTCCTTTCTTTCACGACATGACTGTCTCTGACGAGCTCGAATACCTCAAGTCCCTTGTGGCACAGTTAAACGACAAGATTGCAGCCATAGAGGCAAAGTCAAAACCCGCCCCCAAAACTCCTGCTCAGCAACTTCGTACAATCCTTGTTGGACCTCCCGGAGCAGGTGCAAAAAATACAACGCCGGTTGTTCACACTGGCTAACTGACTTTGCAGGAAAGGGAACGCAAGCCCCCAGAATTCGCGATGAGTTCTGCGTCTGCCATTTGGCGACCGGTGACATGTTGCGTGAGCAGGTCGCCCAGAAGACGCCCCTAGGGGTCGAGGCAAAGAAAATCATGGATACCGGAGGCCTTGTTTCTGACGAAATCATGGTAGGCATGATTAAGAGCGAACTTGAAAACAACACGGCTTGCAAAAACGGGTACGTCATTCAGGCATGTGGGCGCTACTTTCATATCTTATTCAAATTGCTTTCTGCAGTTTTGTTCTTGATGGATTCCCCCGTACAGTACCTCAAGCTCAAAAACTAGACAGCATGCTTGAGGAACGCAAGGAAAAGCTTGACTCCGTGGTACAACTCCAGATTGATGATTCTTTGCTTATTTCTCGCATCACGGGCCGGTTGATCCACCCCGCGAGTGGAAGGACTTATCACAAGGAATTCAAGTAATAATTTAGTTCCGCTAAGCGTTAATCTGACTGATGATATTCCTCAGCCCACCTAAAAAGTCAATGACCGATGATGTGACTGGTGAACCCCTTATCCAGCGTTCGGACGACAATGTAGAAACCCTCCGCAAACGTCTTGGTGCCTTCCACACACAAACAGGTCCTGTTGTCGACTATTATCGAAACAAGGGCCTATGGCACGGTATTGATGCAGCACAATCTCCAAAGGTTGTCTGGGACCATCTTCGCAGTGTCTTTGTCGGTAAAGATCAGAAGTAATCTAATTATTACCTAGGATTTAACCAATAGACGCAATACCATGTGATAGAGCGAATATTCTGGCGATACTCCTCATCTGATTGATGCATGATTTGAGTATGAATCCTTAATTTAAAGTCATGGAACTCAGAAACTAGGGCACATACCGACCAGTAAAACCACGAAGGAACAAAAGTAATCCTTTGAGTTCTTCCCATACAGTGCGATTCTACAAGCGAACTGGCTCGGAGCGCAGCATAATCATGTGGAAGATCCAGAGAATTGCATGATTCAACTTTGCGTGTCGAAAACAGCCGATGATCATCCTAACATCCTTTTGTGGGCGTCGGCTGTGTTTCATTCTGCTTTTGGATACTCGGTCGGACTTACCTAATTTTCTTTGATCGAGGAACCAGGCCGCGCAACACGGCACCTACATGCTCTAGACATCGCTAAAACATCTGACTGATCAGATCTTCTGGCAAGCTAAATTCCAAGGAGACGCTTGACTTATAAAACGACATACATAATGCATCACGCAATTCCCTCGAAATTAAAATATGCCTCCTCACAAAACAGAAACCACACTCAGACGAGGAACTGCCTGTCTGGCCTGCCGGTAAGAACTTCATAGTCCCTTCACCAAAAACTTACTTTGATAACCATACCGTAGGAAACGAAAATTGGTGAGCAACGATCCAGTTCTTAAAGGCTACTGATACCTATCGATGTCAGAAATGTGACGGAATACGCCCTGTCTGTCGTCAGTGCACGAAGATGAACCGTGCTGATGCCTGCGCGTATGACGATAAGCAACAAAAGAGCAGGACGACGCTCCTTCAAGAGCAACTCTCCCAGCTAGAACGTCGTTTACGAGATCTCGAATCCGGCTCAGACTCAAGTTCGGGTGAGCATTTTTACATTTCACAATTTTTCTTCCTAATCAACCATGGAAATTAGGAGCATCATCGCCGCTTTCTTCCAATGTCGAACTCGACCTGGGACTTACACCCCCTTCCGATGGTTCAAACCCCCGACTTTCTTTGTACACCTTTGCCTCTAGGCATGCCTCGCCGTCACCAGCTAGTTCTGAGTCCAGTTCAGTGACTCCGTCCATGCTTTTCACTGCGGAACCGCTATTTAAAACAGGAGAATGCACCTCGCGTTCTTCTTCGGCTTCCCCTCTCGGTGGATCCTCTCATACTGACCCTAGAATGACCCTGCCGTTCCACGCGAGACAGTATTTGTAAGATTTATCGCCGTGTCGACGCGTGTACAGCCCACTGATCCTGCAATTATCCGTTACTACAGACTTAATACCTTCATGGTTCACAAACACCAGTGCTGGTTCTACGCGAATATGGATCGGTTCCTTAAGCCAGGAAATGACCCTCATCCCGCTCTTGAAAACGCCATCTACCTCCTCGCATGTCACTTCGCAAAATCTCAGGTCTACTCGGACCTAGAACCCGCTTTCTTTGCACAAGTACAACACGAAGTCAATACGGCGTTAGACACTTCGGACCGGCTACCCGATATCGTTCAAGCGTCAGCACTGCTCGCCATCTATCTGTACATGAACAACCGTATTATGGAAGGCTACCGACACACCTTCTCTGCGATCAAACTCGCCGTTGGAATTGGCCTTCATCAAATACAGCCGCAAAGCGTACTTACAGGTATCTACCCCGTCCATGCACCTCTTATTCCAGTCGCCCCACCACGTAACGCCATGGAGCTACAAGATCGAGTACTTGCATTTTGGCAGGTTTTCATGATTGACCGATGCTGGTCTGTCGCCATCGGCTTACCTCTCGTATTACCGGACAAGGATGCACCCCAATGTCGCATAATAACTCCATGGCCTCTCGGACCTGGCAAATGGGTATGTGGCTTGTTTTAATTGATCCTTATTTTTCTCCGAACATGCGGCAATCTAGGATACAATCAATTTTCAACCCCCGCTCCGTGCATTTTTTGATGGCGCGGAGCTGTCAAATCCATCTGAAGAGACTATTCCCTCTTTGAAAGCCAAGGCGGCGGCACTCTATGAACTAACATCGCGATCAAAAAATGGTGCGTTTGATGATCTATTGTCCATGTCGAAGTGTACATACTTACATATCATTCCAAGTTTACGACCCGAATGACTGGAACTATCGCTTTTCAGAGGTTGCATTGCAGAGATTTTCTTCGACAATTCCCGCCGTTCCGTTTGATCGTGACTATTTTACGATCCAGACGATGGTCTACACTTCTTTCATTCATCTGAAACGACATGCGAGTTCCGACGGCCGGGCTTTGAAAGCGGGAAACTCTGTCGTCAAGCTCGTATGTCAATTAACTGATGCTGACTGGCCTCACTTGGATCCTATCGTTTGCGTACGTTGGTCTGAATAAAGATACACCGAAATCGGCTGATGATTTCTCTTGTAGGCATGTTGGCTCTCTACTGCAGAGATGTTCATCATTGCGATTGCCAGTTCGAAACTAGACGCATTCTCTCTGGACAGTAGCGATGTGGTTTGCGGCTACCGGCATAATTTAGACGTCCTTGTGCAAGCCCTAAAAACCCTCGGAACATATCTTCCGTTATCCAGTCAGTATCACGAGCTCTCAAAACAAAACTCCTGACGTCATTTTTCTTTTTTCTCCGGTTGCAGGTGAATTTGCTTCAAAAGTTGAACTAGCTCGTGTTTGAATAACATCAGCTAGTTAATACTCCCCCCGGAATTTGGACTGTATAAATCCTTCTTAAGTGTAGCAATAGTGATAACTCACCATACCCTCGTTCCCCCCTGTACACTTGTTCTTTGCTACTACATATTTCCATTGTATTATTGATTTCAGGGACATTACAGAAAATGCCGTGAATTGCCGACGGTCCGCCGGCTTCTCTGGAAGGATAGACATATTTTTGAGTTAGGATTTCTATTCCAGTAAAAAACTCAAATCATCATCTACGCTACGGAAAGATGACAGATTAGTTGTCTCTTCTCCTTCTAGTCCCCGGCTGCTCTCTGAGGCTGATAATCAAGGTCACGTTTACGCCAATCACGAGGTACCAGAGCATTGGACTCGCGGCGGGCGACTCCTGTAATATGCACTTCACACTTCAGCCTTGATTGATGCGAATGTCGAGATCACAAAAACTCGCTTCTATTTACCCCCTCCTCCCTTTGGTGGACACTCGGAAAACATATTTGCAGCATCAAGCGTGGGCGCGTGAACATTTGAATTCATTTTCACACGCAGAAGACACCTCGCAAATCCTGATGATCTTCTACGAGAATCTACAGAAGCAGCTCCTGTGAACACCCGCGAAGCGAATCTTCTTTAGGGCCAAAGCTTGCGTCCAATTTGAGCCGTAGCTACGAAAGCACCGAATTTTTGAGGTGTCGAGTACAAGTTATCATTCATTTGTACATATTTGTAAGTCAGTGCCATGACTATACTTCTGTCGTGAAGTACTCTCCCAGTCAACGCGTCAGTCTGCTCCTTTCTCAATTATTGAAACTTGACTCCTTCTGGGTGCTCGACTTTTACGTGGAATTGATTGCTCACAATTCAAGTCTAGTACCATTTTTGCTACGTCGGCGGGATGGGGACAGTTCTTCAAGTAGCAGCCATTGGTATTGTCAATGTTAGGCTCCTGGAATCGCTTCCTCACACATATCTTAGGCTTGCCAGGAAAGAATAAGACCAGGCTAATTAATTTGATTGTGAGTTACTGAGGGGAATAGGTGAGAAGATCCTAAGGAGTCCTTACAGAACTCTTACACATACCTGCGAAAATATGATGCAACTGAATTCCAATTTTATGCAAAGGATTGTAGCGACGTAAATGATTCTTTGTTCGAAGAATTCCATTATGTCATCGTTGTTTGCGACTATAACGACGAGGACAGTCGTATTGGGGGACGCGTGACGATCGGCAACCTCTGCAAGACGTTCTGCGAGCCTCCATTACGGATATGTTCTGTTATGACCAACCATCGCAAAGACCTCTCCAAAGTAGATCTAGTCACACGTTACAAGGGTCGGCAATTTGCGTTCTTCTACAACGCACAAACAATATCTGTAAGCTACGATACAGGAGAAGGGCTGTATGATTTGGCTCGTCGCATCGGTGCGATCTCGAATGAGGTGTTACAGCAAAGTCTCATCCTTCTTTGTAGCCGATGCCGTTCACCCTCCTCAAATACCACAAAGCAAATCCTGGTCCTTTGATAGTACATGGAACTGGATCCTTGATTTCTTGTCCAAAATACTTGCCCTACCTCTGCCAAAAAATGTCAACGAAGATGTTAGTCACGCCAATCCTTTATTCAATTGTTGCTCAATAGTTTTTAGACTGCTGATCTATTGGAGCTCAATGATGACATTGAAGTGGACTCGATGGTAAAATCCCCTTTAGCGAAGCAGTGGGACCTTAGTCTCGAACGCCTAAGGGGACCCCTTGGTTCAATATCGGCCCATAGGATAACACCTACCCTGCTTGCTAAGATTTATTCGGCTTCAGAGGTGGCCACCCTGAAACTTCTCCGAAAGCATACCACTATTCCTGTTCCACAACCAAGATATGATCATCTCCAGGGCTGGTTGGTGATGGACTTTGTCGAAGGAAAGATGTTGATCGACTGTTGGTCGTCACTTTCCTTCTTCATGAAACTTCGTGTCGCCTGTACGCTGCGAGGATACATAGGTCAGCTTAGACGACTACGAGGTGTCGTACCAGGAAGGCTTGAAGATGGCATCGTCAGTGGCATACAGTTTGAAGAGGTTGAACTGGGTTCTTTCAAGTCTGCAACACATTTCCGCCTCTACTGTGAGTCTATCGCCCAGTACACTTGGAATTACACGGTCGAACACAGGAAACCCACGCAACCGCTACCACCTCCTCTGGTGTTTGGTGATGACTGGGATTTGGTCTTGACGCATGGGGATTTAAACCTCACGAATCTTCTCCTTGCTGATGATGGTGTCCTGTGGGTCATCGATTGGGGGAACAGCGGTTATTACCCAAAATGGATGGAATCCGTCACGATGCAACATTATGATGACACGAACCCTAAGACATGGAATGACCTTCGCTGGCTTATCAGTGGCTCGTTTCCTATCTATGAAGTCTTCTGGGATTATGTAGAACAACAGGTTGAGCGATTCCGTCGTCTATCATGATGTTAAAATTCAGTTGCAGCTCATTTACACATCCCAGTTACTTACTGTTCCCTAGTATAATCGATTTCGAGGACATGACAGAAAATGCCGCGAATTTTTCAAGATCACAAGAACTATCTTTGCCCCTCATCATTCAGGCATAGGCACACGGATGTGGCGCATGTACATTTTCACTTTCAGTTCACACGTAGAAGAACATTTGCAAATCTTTATGATTTTATATCAACTCTCAACATTCGCGAAAACAGCCGCAAAGGACATATATACATATCTCATAAATGGCAGCAGCAAATGGTTCATAATTATTTGTTTACAGCTACATAGAATTGCCCAACTGTCCCCATGACATCACCCATCAGAAATCACCTTCGGCGTTGGTAGCCATTATCCCTCGCCCTCTCAGTCCCATATCCGCCGCGCCGATCTCTATCCGGAGAGCTCCTCCTTTTATCCCGTTCCCGTTCCCGCTCCCTATACGCGTTCGGTGGCGGAACCCCATTCCTTTCTCTCGAGTAGCCCCTCCTATCGTCCCTGCGCCCCGGAGGCGACCTAGAACGACGTGCGTCCCTACTCATATGTGGCGGAGGCGAACGCTCCCTTGAAGGCGAACGGTCCAAACGGTGCCCCGTCGAGACACGGCGGTCCCGCTCTCGACGGTCGGGCGAAGGTTCCCGTCTCGACGGAACGCCACTACCATTAGGACGGCGGCCATCTTGCGGGGACAAGTCGTAGCGCAACGGGACGTCCCTGCCTTCGTATTTGGAGGGAGGTGCACCGCGAGGGGGCGGAGAAGGAGAGCGAGGCGGAATAGAGGGCCGGCGCCGAGCATCGCGCGGTGGAGGAGACCTCGAATCGTAGCGTCTGTGTCTCGGTTCGGGAGAACGAGAGTCATGACGCCTCTCCTTGGGCGGGGGTGACCTGGAATCGTCACGACGACGTGGTGGTGGCGACCTAGAATCCCTGTGACGCGGTGGTGGTGACCTAGAGTCCCTGTGCCTCGGGGGCGGAGACCTAGAATCATCACGAACACGCCGACGAGGAGGGGTGGAAGAGTAGCGGCGGCGACGATCACGAGAGGAAGCATCTGATTCCGAGTCAGAGTCAGAAGAAGTAGTGTCGGAATCCGAATCGCTGTCGGAGGAGTCTGAGTCTGAGGAATCTGAAGACGAAGATTCTGCTTCGAGCATAGCCCGTCGTTGCTCCATGATAAGCCGTGGCGCGTTCTAACAAAACATTGTCACAATGCGCTTCTCTGAAACGGGAGCCTCGGAAACGTACCTTCAGATACTCTCTCATTTCCTCTGTGATGATACCCAAGCCGATGCTGGTAAAGTAGTTAATCGCAAACCGAGTGTTCTTGGGCACATCGACAGGGAACATGCTCTCGCAGCTGCGTTTAACCTCCGGGTCTTTGAACCGTTCTGCTAATGTCTTCAATCCCATGCTCTCCATCATCTCGTTCATGAGAATTTTGATAAAGATACGACTGCTAGATGTCGTGTCGTCTTCGTTGACCTTTACGCATTCAAAGACGACCCAAGAGATCGAATCTGTAGCGAAGAGATGTCCGAAGAAGCGCGCGATGTTGCGCAGGCGGTTCGTCTCGTAACGATGTATCGTGGTGTAATAGTTGCCAAAGGCATTTTCGAAGCACTCGGTCCAAACACGGTTTAGCTTGCTTAAACGTTCACCAACAAGACCATAGAAGGTAGAGTATGACCGTTCTTGAGAACAACACTCAATAATCATATTCACCAATTCAATCTAATATTCAAGATTGGATGAATCTTGCAATGGATAACATATCGAGTTCGTACACACCTCTTGACCCTCATCGATCTGGACTTTGAGCAGTTTGTGAACAGCTTCTTCGTAGTTAAGCGCATTCATGATTGTCAGATAAATCACACGTCGAAGGTTGACTAGATTGGTCTCAGTACGGTCTTCAATGCCTTCTTTGGCTTCAGCGACTGCGACAAAAGATGGATCAGGCGAACATGATAGCAGCACACAGAGTAAGCACCTTCATTCTCATCCTCGTCACTGGATTCCTCTTCAGATTCCGATTCCTCATCGGACTCTTCACCGAGAATTTCAGATTTAATTGACTTGTATTTTTCTTCGTTTTCCAGATAGTCAGGGTCAAGCTTGAAGACATCTAAACATCCAATTAGTTTGCAAAACAAAGAGTGACAGTCAATACATACTGAGTCCTTCCTGAACCTGCAAGTCATCTTCAAGTTCGATCTGATGAGTGATTTGTTCATCTTCGTCCACCAAGTCCAAGCCCTCCGGCATGATCGGGTTGTCTTTGAACTTGTCTTTCCGGACCTGCATCAACACCTCAATCATGTATTGTACACGCTGGCTGATGGCGCCTTCGTTCAACACAGCACGGAAGCGCTCAAAGACGAAGGTAGTGCCTTTCGGAGAGTTTTCTGTGAGGAAGGCGCCGACTTCACGCATAAAACTAACGGCAATTTCGATGGAGTCATCTGTGGGGTGTTCAAGAAGAAGCATGAAAATTTGGAGTGCGACAATTGGGGGTGCGACAGCTTGGTTGACCAGATGAGCAAGGAATGTGGTGGATGAGTTGCAGACAATCTAGATAGAATGACGGTCAGGTTTTATGATATTTTCAGTGGATAATCGCAACAAACCTTGTCATTTCGTTTGAATGCGCGCCGGAACTGACTGATAAGCCGCATCAGTACCAACTCTCCAACCTGAGGCAATTTTGTGTTGATAATCGCCACAAGTGCAGCAAAGACGGGGGTAAATGGCAAACTCGCTGCCTGCGCCTTCATCACACTTCTAGCAAAAAGCCCACGTCCACGAATAAGGTTCTCCGAAAAGAGTTCGGGTACTACCTGTTTGATATTGACAATGTTGACTCGATTGACGATACCTGTGATTGATTTACGGAGAGCGTCCCAAGCGACACGTTGATATTCCGGACTGCTCTTGTCTTTGGCGGCAGCTTCCTGCATCGCACGTAGTCTTGCAGGCGGCATGTATACACCGCCAGACCTCGAGCTTATTAGTTTCGCAAACTCGGCCTGGGCATCGAACTCTTTCTCTTCTTTTGGTTTGTCGCCCTTTTCGAGCTCTGCAGCTGCTGCGCGAGCCGCAAGCTGACGTTCTCGCTCGGCCTTCCGTTGGGGGTCAGCATCGACAACCCTCGGACGTTCCAACAAAGGTCCATTCGAGGGTGGTGAGTAAGACCTCTTTCGTGATGTAGGCGGTGCACCATCGTTTTTGGGGGAAGGAGAACGAGACCTAACGAAGTGTGAGTGCCGCCAGCGATGTATCAAGACACACACATACCGTTTCCTCTTGTTGTGAGCGCCGTCAATGTCAATTGGAGAGGGCATCACTGCAACCGACATGATTGAGTTGTCGTCGCTGTCGGAACAAGTTGAGGACGATATTTGGACGTGTTTGCACATTCAATCCTTGGGCACGCAAATGTTTATTCATGTCGATGTGATAGTACCGCATTGCATTTCTGCACAATTCTTGCCTGCACTGTGAACTAGATTGCACGTACTCTGTTTAAATGGACGCATCATGAGAGTATGGACGGGTTTTTGTAATGCTGTTGTGTCTGGTTCGTTATTTCAGAGACGCCGTAATCACATGAGCATTGTGTCTTGCGCTCGATATTTCTCAGCTACATCCACATTGTCGCAGAGCAATAGTACGATGGATCAGCTTGAAGTACTCCCGTCAGTGTCCCGGGTGAGTATGCTGCAATGCATATGGGGCTCAAACTTGAATACAGACTTAGCTTAGCGATCAAGTCGTCCGAGTCCTAGGCCAAGTACGTTTCCGATGATTATAGCCCATATTTTCTACTAACCTCAAACCAGAACCCAGGAAAGTTTACTCTTCAGGGTATGTTCCCGATATCTACCCGGTGAAAACGATGTTATATCTCCCGATTAGGCACGAATACATATATCATTGGTAGAACAAACCCATTTACGCTCGTTGACACTGCCGAGGGTCGTCAAGAGTACATACCTGTTCTTGAATCTGCTTTGAGAGAGACTGCTAAACCGACCAATCCTACCAAGCCGGATGTCTCTGACATCATCCTCTCCCATTGGCACCCGGACCACGTCGGTGGCTTGCCAACTGTTCTCGCTCTTCTCCAGCGACTATGGACAGAACGCAACCCAACGCTGCCTTACAAGCCTCCCCGTCTGCACAAGTTCCCCACCAGCCCCAAGGACCCTCACCAAGGCCACGAAGCAAAGGGCGATATTTCATCCACGCTCGCCAAGATCCCGACCAATCTCTACACTCCCTCCCTATCTGGCGAGGTAGTCCACGATCTCCGTGAATCCCAGGTCCTCCTTCCCTCTGGCCTCCGCGTCCTCCACACACCCGGCCACACCACCGACTCCATCGCTCTCTACGTCCCCCAGGACCGTGCTCTCTATACCGCAGACACGGTTCTTGGCCACGGAACGTCCGTCTTCGAAGACCTCTCCACGTACCTCGCCAGCCTCAAGAAGATGCTAGACTTCAACGAAGGAGATGGTTACACCTCCCTCTACCCCGGACACGGCCCCGTAGTGGCGAACGGCAAGGAACTAATCAGCGGGTATATCAACCACCGTCTCGATCGCGAGGCCCAGATTCTCAGAGTCCTTCAAGACCATCCCCCTCCTGCTGGCCCAGACGCGTCCGTCGCCCCTGAGAACTGGACAACATGGACCATCGTCACGACGCTTTATGCTGCGTATCCCGAGTCCCTCTGGCTCCCTGCCGCTCACGGCGTGGATTTGCACTTGAAGAAATTGGAGAAGGATGGCGTTGTAAGGCGACTTGCGGGGGAGTTGCAGCATACGAGCTGGGAGCTTGTTGATGTGTTGCCGCAGACGGCGCCGGTTGATAGGAGCAGCTTGCTCTGATCGTCTCGTCATCGCAGACCTCAATGAGTGAAAGTTATGATCTTTCAAGTCTTTCTGGAGGTGTATTCTGACTTATCTCCGTGCGAGATGTATGCCTATCCGTCGTTGAATCCATTTGACTGTATTAAATGTGATATGTATCTGTTGAAACGATATTGCGTGAACGCTCAAGTCCCTTGCAGGGAGTTCACGCGCGGCGAAATTCCAAATTTCATAATGCATGATTATAAGTACCCGCTACTTCTGTGCTGTGCAAAGTTGCTAGTTGGTTGCTAGCACGGCGTTGTCGAGATCTACCTGATTGCAAAGCTGATCCTCTGGTAAGTGATTGTGTTGATACCCGTTAATAATAGGATAAGTATTGAGTAGTAGACCAAGGTTAGTGAGTTTGGGATGAAATAATCCAAGTATACACACCTCAGGAGCGACCACAGGTAATGTTAAGCAACTGAGGTGTGATAAGGTAAAAGTTGCAGTATCAGTAAGTAACAAGATATCAAGCATCAAGGTTATGGCGCAAGAAGCAATTCATTCTTGACGCTCCGAGGGTCAATTCACATCAAGAGTTGGAAGGACTCGTTGGATCATTATATACCCCTAATCTACTACTACTGAAACATAGTTTAATAATCATGTTTTACACTAATGTAATCTACTTATTCTCATTCCCTCATATCATATAGTACTTTGTCTCCTAGTTACTTGCCCGTGCCGGCTTGGGTGCGGTTTTCATTCACTTTTCTCCAATCTCTCCTACGTCGTGAGCCGAGGATCACACACTTTCACTTTCCTGTGACATATTGCACACGTGATTATTGAATCTCCGCTCGGTATTTACCGGTATTGTGCAACCTCTGGCTGGACCTCTCGTTCAATCACTTGTCAGAGAGCATCCATGTCTTATTTACTCCACGGCCACATCTCTGGCGAAACCGGCATATTATCTGTGTCAATACAAGGGTCAGATGTAGTTGACCACCTGAGAGAAGTTGTCAAGATGAAGAGATCAAATAGCCTCGACCAGTTCGATATAGACCAACTCACTATTTATAAGCTTGTAGATGGTCTTGAGTCATCCATCGTGGATCAGGTAAGATAACCATCGTTCCCTCTTCTGTAGGTGTTTTTGATCAATCCTAGAAAGGTTTTTCCATCGAAGACTATGTCGCTCAAGCGATAAAGTTAGACGTAACTCACTCTATCTCTACATGTTGGCCATCCATTCCGCAACCATACGGCATGGTCCATTTCGTGGTGGACATAGCGGACCCTAGGGACTTTAGGGGTAAACGCCAACGTGAAGTTGAGGCCATAGCACATCTACAAACCAAGATACAGAGTGGATCGCCGTCGTATCTGGCTGACGCTTTACGATTCAAAGACATTGTAGGGCCAGGACAACCAATTGCCCTCAACCGGCCGTATGAGTACGACACCATTCCCCTCACCGTGTGCCACCCTGCTTTTGGAACCTTCAGATAGATGCAAAAGAGCTCCATCAAGCAAGGCTCTGCAATGTCTTTTCGCTCTTTCAGAATGCGCATGTAAATGGTACGATACTGATGGGCAGAGACAAGACGCTGTGGCGGAAGTCCTCAAGAAACACATGGATCTTGTTCTTACCGCGGAATCAGTCCCTGGCACTACATACAGGACGGATGGTAACCTTGCAGTACATGTTATGCCGGCTCTTATCCGTGGATGTAGAAATGAAAGCGGAGATGCGATAAATTAGGCGACATTGTACTGTGCACATTACCTACTCGGTGCAAGGCAACGCTACTATAAATACAATACTTGTTTCCCATGTATACTGATGATTGACATGGGTAAGTTTTTGCTCCTTTTCAGTCTTCGTCTCATGGGACACATAGGGTCGCGAATCGGCTTTTACGGTAGCATCTGGGATGGACAACGTCTTAGGGTTGAGCCTCTCACACGAGCTTTTGATCTAACAGTGAATTTCAGGGAAAAAAGAGAACGGGATGAGATGGCGTCCACTTTGGATGCGCTAGTGGAAGCAGTTACCCGCATTCAAGAACATTATTCATCGATCGAACCCACAGACTCTTGGAACGACTGTCGCCTATTCCCATTCTTATCAACATATATCGAGAATGGTCAAACAGTCAATTTCACGTACGGCCGACGGCTTCCAGAAAAGCTGGTTTTCTGTGTCACTGTTAATGATCCTCACGGTGAAATACAAGAACGCCTAGTCAAGTTTACAAATCAGTACTCGTACGATGCGCATGTCCATCTTTCCAAACTCAATTTATCACCAAGGATAAGAGCGATGAACCCCATCTCTACAGATTGGACTGCGATTGTGATGGATAACCTGGAACTCCCAACCCTTTTTGATCTTAAAGTGAAAACGGACATATCGAAAGAGGACCGGGATAAGGTACGAAACAAAGTTCGCGGCATTGTCCAGGAATTACATGAAGGAGGTTTCGTCCACGGAGACGTTAGAGATACCAATATTCTTGTCGATCCTGCATCTCTTCACACTGCTGATGTGATGGTCTTTTTAATTGACTTCGATTGGGCCGGTGCAGCTGGAGATGCCAGATATCCCAATGACATAAACACTCAGACGTTGGAGTGGCCAAAAGGAGTCAAAGGTGGAGAGCTTATTCTGTCGGAACATGATCTTGAGCTGGTAAAGAACCTGTAGAAGATGGTTGTTCCCTTTATGTACCTACCAACTCCATAGCTTCACTGCCGCTGCTCTATAGCCAGACTCCCAAAATCGACTGAACCACCTGAATAACTTGAATTCTCCTGCCGACTCAATATTAGTGAAGCAGTTGTGACCTGCCCTATCTGTTCAGATCATTTAAGGTAGCGCATGGTGGTGTTACCGACTGAGAGGCTCCCTACCTGTCTCAATCTTGAAGTTTTCAGTTTCTCGGAGTTCGTAGAACTTATCATTCAAATCTTGTTCCATCCCAGCTTCTTGCCATCGTGGCTACGTCGACGGAATGGCGACAGTTCTCCAAGTAACTGTCATAGGTATCAATGATGTTTTTTAAGCTCATGGAATTGTTTCTTCACACGTATTTTAGGCTCTCTAGGAGTGTACAACCAGGCTCATTAATATGATTGGAGCTACTGTGCTAATACTCTCATAAAACTCGTACACTTACCGGCGAAAATATGACGCAGCTACATTCCAATTTTTTGCAACGATTGGTAGCGATGGTAGCGATACAAATGATTCGTACTAAATTCTGGTCCCAGCACATGGAACCGGATCCTAGGCTCCTTGTCCAAAATACTTGCCCGCTTGCCCTACCTTTGCCGAAAAATGTCGATGAAGATGTTAATCAAGGCCATTCTTCACTCAATCATTGCTTAATAGTTTTTAGACTGCTGATTTGTTGGAGCTTAGTGACACCGAAGTCGACTCGCTCGTACGATCTCCTTTAGCGAAGCAGTGGGACCTTAGTCTCGAACACCTAAGGGGACCCCTTGGCTCAATAACGGTTCATAGGATAACACCGACCCTGCTTGCTAGAAACTTTTCAGCTTCAGGAGGTGGCTACCTTGAGACTTCTCCGAAAGGTACCACTATTCCTGTTCCACAACCCAGATATGAACATCTCCAGGACTGGTTGGTGATGGACTGTGTCGAAGCAAAGATGTTGTTCGACTGTTGGTCGTCACTCTCCTTCCTCATGAAACTTCGTGTCGCCTGTACGCTACGCGGATATATAGGTCAGCTTAGACGACTGCGAGGTGTCGTGCCGGGAAGGCTTGAAGATGGCATTGTCAGTGGCATTCAGTTCGAAGAGGTTGAACTGGGTTCTTTCAAGTCTGCAATACATTTCCAACACATGGGGATTTCAACCTTACCAACCCTCTCCTTGCTGATGATGGTGTACTGTGGGTCATTGATTGGGGGAACAGCGGTTATTATCCAAAATGGATGGAATCTATCACGATGCAACATTATGATCACATGAACCCCAAGACCATGGAACAACCTTGCGTTGGCTCATCAGTGGCTCGTTTCCTATCTATGAAGTCTTCTGGGATTATGTAGAACAACAGATTCACCGATTTCGTCGGTGAAGATGAACAATATAGCAATAATACAATTACGTATGTGCCAAAATTCTGAGAACGATATGGCAGCGGCGTTGGCCACGATAGAACAATCATATTTCATAAGATCAACACATACTTACTATCCGAAACGAGGGAAGGGCGATCTGTCCGGCTCAGTCCAAAATACATAGAAGCATCATACGAGTGCCAAATCACAAGCTTTACTATGTTATGGTCATTGTCTTGCCGTTCGATTCTGAAGATATGGAGAGCAGACAGCCATTGGTTCCGTCGATAATGTACTAAATTACAAGTCATAGCGCGTCTATTTTCCAGCAATGTGCCGAAGTCTGAAAACATATCAAACACCAATCGCGAAGTGAGTCACTGTCTGCCACACCAGAATGAAGCAAATTTCCAGTACGTATTTGACTATTCCGAGCCATCTCTCTAACGGCCAAAAACTTCGGTGTCTCAATTGAAAGGGCTCAAGGAACCAATGAAGTTCGAAGGCTCATAAATTGCTTCATATTAGCATCCAAGGTCTCCTGCTTCTCTGGCTGGAACGTTCTTCGAAGTTACTATGCATTTCGCTGGAGCAAGAACAGATGTTTAGCAACGTCTGTTCCCAAAAATATTTATGGAGACGAGTGTCCCCATGCCGTCAAGCGCACTTGGATTAGAGATCTTGGCCATATGCAACTGGTAGGACAATTCATCGCTTGCCAGAGCACACGCAATAAAAGGGGACTCACAGAACACCTCTATGAATGCTG
The DNA here is from genome assembly GCA_017657225.1 of Termitomyces sp. T69sscA. Taxonomy (NCBI): domain Eukaryota; kingdom Fungi; phylum Basidiomycota; class Agaricomycetes; order Agaricales; family Lyophyllaceae; genus Termitomyces; species Termitomyces sp. T69sscA. The sequence goes on along the minus strand of JAGGAQ010006004.1, from coordinate 44,811 downwards.
TGCTACCCTCGACTTGATGAAACTTGACCTTTTCAAACGCGGCCATTTCGAAAACAAGTTGGAGGGTCCCATCGTCGTCGCGGCCTGGGGAGGCGACGACTTTGTATATCTTCAACGGCGAGAACATAAAGCACGACCCAAAACGCGTCATGAAAAGTCGATTCCTTTCCAGCGGTTTCGTGGGTCTACTCTCCCAATAGCTGTGGTAGTCCGAGACTGTGAGTCTGCGGAGGCGCGGCGGCAATATTGTAAAGGCACGGGGGGAGAAACAGCCGTGGTGCGACACGTGCAAGTGTTCGAGCGTTGTCAAGCTCTGCAGCAGCTGCGCGTACGCGCTGTCCAAGTTGCTGAAGACGCTCAAGTTATCCAGCCGGAGACTACGGAGGTTCGTCGCGAGGGCCGGTGGTACGTGATCTATCTTAGGGGCAAACTCCGGTGATTGATGAAGGAGGGCGCCGATGAAGCGAATGTCCAGATGTTCGACTGTCCTCGAACACAATGCTAGTGCGCGCGAAAAATGTGAAACAGCGTTGTGGTGGTTACTGTCAAGCCTGACAGATTTTAAGTTATGTCTAGGGAAGTCCAGGGAGAAGTTCATGACGGAACAATCGCGTAGATACAGATTCTCTAGTTTTGGAAAATGGACAAGGGCGGAGTGGATTATACCCTGAGCGTAAGTCGTAGCAAAAGTCGTGATTTTAAGTGGCGTGAAATTCCAGAGGGCGAGTGGGCACTGCCATAAGTATAAGGTCTTCAGATTCGGAGTGAATTCCAAAAACTCTTCCAGAGCGTCTTCTAGTGTCTGCGACTCGGTCGATAGCTGATAATCTAATGCAGCCGCACGGACATGTCTGCCGAGCTGCGGGCGCTTCCTGAGTGTACGCAAGAGGAGAGACAGACTAGCCGCCGGCCACTGCGTATGTTTCCTTCCTTTCCATCCCGTAAAATCCAACAGCACATCACGGTACAAGACCCGCTCGACTATCGGGCGAAGCTTCGCACACGTCTTCGAATAGGCGCTCAGGGAGAACCGCGTATCCGCAAAGTCCGAGTATCGATCGTCGATATACCGACTCGCGGCATCCAGAACCGGGATCGGACGGCGCAGACACGCAGCAATGTACTCGATGATCTCCACAGGGAGGTTGAGCAGCGTGACGCGAGGGGGAAACGCGTCAAAGTCGCGCTCCGGAGCTTGTCGTCGCGCGTCTACACCATATAGTAAGAAGCGAATCAGTCACGCGAACCCGGAATCAGCGCGAGTATATATATCTCACCTGAGCGAACAGAAGTCGACTGGGAAGCACCGTAGCCAGAATAATTGTACACGTCGCCCGTGTCGTAACATCCCACGTCGTCTTCATATGCATCCCAGCCGGGAAAGCCATACTCGTCGTCATCGTACGCATGGAGTGCACGGAGGTTGTACCGACGGCCGAACCGTGCGGAGAAGGAGAAGCGATCTGTATCGAGGGGCCCGTATGGGAGTGTTCTGATACTGGAGGGTTTCTGAGTACATGTTTCGTTGGTGAGCACTGTGTCACGTCGGATGAGCAAGGGGTGTACGGCACAGATTGCATGGAATGAAAATTTATACTTCAAAATTATGACCCACGATGCAATATCTATCCCGGGTACGAGGGGGTTGGGTGTAGAGGGAACAAGGCTAGCGTGAGTAGGGAGACGTGTCTTGATGTAGTCCGACGGAACACGCCCGGCCTGCCAGGACCTTGTGAAGGGATGTCTGTGTGATGTCCGAGAGGGGAACAAATACTCAGCTCACCCCCCCGCGCCGGCGATTAGATGAGATTCACGACATGATTACTGAACCATCACACTTCTCAATGATAATTCATAATCCGCATGAGAATCGTGAAGTAGAATCGTGATATTGGAGGCGAGGGATAAGTAAACACAAGGAATTATACGATATACGAGGGTACAGGCAGACAGAAAAATATGACGAGGCGTTGAAGGGGTAACCACACATGCACGGAATTGAGACAAGGACAATGCAAGGAGAGGAGAAAGGTAGAACAAAGGAGGAAAAACAACGACTCTATAGCTCGTCGTCGGTGAAAACCTCCTCACCACGCTTCCTCCGTGCCATACGCTCCTTCTTGGCCTAAAAAGGTGAATTCCAATAAGCTTCATGCACGAATGGAAGAAAACAAATAAAGAATGAACGAACCTTGCGAGCGTCCGATGCACTCAGCTTCTTCTGCTTCTTGACCTCAATCTTGTTACCCATAGCATCGTACTGTACTTCCTCCTCGCCGTCCTGCTTGTCGATGCGAGGACCGGAACCCTGGCCTTCGACCCAGTTGTGGCCGGAAGCCTCAAGACGACCATCGCGCATGGCCCAAACTCTGTAATCATCCGTCAGTCAACAACTCGAGTAAAATACGTGGAAAAAGCAACGCACTCCTTGCAGAGCGACTCGGAGAAGTCGCGGTTGTGTGTGATGATAAGGACACCACCCTCAAAGACCTTGAGCGCCTCAATGAGCGCAGCGAGCGACTCACGATCGAGGTAGTCTGTAAACCAATCATCAGCGACAGTCCCTGATGGGAACAATGGAAACCACGTACTAGTCGGCTCATCCAAGCAGATGACGTGAGGACGACGCCATGTGGCAGCACCAAGTACAATCTTGACCTTCTGACCACCAGAGAGACCACGCATGGTGTTATGTGAGACGAACTCGGCCTCAAGACCGAAATCGGCAAAGTGCTTCTCAATCTCGCGACGGACAAGGGGACGGAGGAGACCGAGGCGCTGAGCCTCACGAGTATCGACCTCGAGGACTTTCTGTAAACAGACGCAAGACATCAACGACAATGATCAAGTGACAAGCGAAAAATCACAAACCTTTTCGAAACCACGCTTGATGAGCTCGTCACGGGGCATCCAAATGTTCTCGGACGACGAAAGGGCCTTGAACGAGACCTCATACTCATACGACTGCTTGAGCTTCTTGCGAGCAACGATCTCATCAATGATCCTCTTCTGGCCTTCAACGATGACGACGGATCCATCCTTCATCTTCTGCGCCTCCTCCTCGCTGATCTGGCGGCTCGCCTTCTGCATCTCCTCGAGATCCTCACCAGTCTGGTAACGCCACAACATGTACTCGAGCGGGGTCTTGTCGAGGTGGTTATCGATGTGGTGGAAAGCGTGCTGGGCGACGTAACCGATAACCAAGTTGGGGTGTTTCCAGATCTCACCACCCTTGTTGGCCTCCATGTCGCCGATGAGCAGCTTGACGAGGGTAGACTTGCCGGAACCGTTGGGGCCGAGGATGGCGACACGGGAAGAGAGGGAGACTTGGAGGGAGATGTCGAAGAGCTGTTGGACGGGCTGCGTGGGGTACTGGAAGCCGACCTTGCGCCTGTCAACCAAGTCAGTAAAACAATAGCCAGAAGAAGACTGGAAACGCACATCTTGAGGAGGGACTTTTCCTTGGTCTTGACACCCTCAAGCAGAGGGGGGTCGGGAAGCTTGAACTTGTAGTCCTCAGCCGCCTCGAGAGTGTAGTAGGACTTGGCCTCAGGAACCTGGGCGACAAACTTCTCGAGATTGCCGCGGTATCTGCGGAGCTTGAAGCGGTTGAGGTGGAGGACGTCAGTGATCGTGTTGTTCAAGAAACCAGAGTCGTGCGAGACAATGACTAGTCACAACATCAGAAAAAGTGGGAGGACGACATAATGTAGACGTACTGGATGTGCAGGTCTTGAGGCCGACGAGGTAGTTCTCCAACCAAGCAACGTTGATGACATCAAGATGGTTAGTCGGCTCATCGAGGAGGAGGATATCGGCCTTGAACAGCATGGCACGGGCAAGAGCGAGCTTCATCTTCCAACCACCGGACAAGCTACCAATGGCGTGCTTCTGGCGCTCGTCGGAGAAGCCGACGGAGGCAAGGGTCTCAATGATCTCCTCCTTTCCGGCTTGGATACGCTGATCGGAGATGATGAACTCGAGGACGGAGGTGTCGGCCTCGCTGCCGTCGATATCGTGCTCGACGTAGAAGGTGCGGACCTCATCGGGAGACGGGAAGCCCTCGACTTGACTGAATGAAAATTTTTAGACAGATGGATTGATGGCGAAGAAAAAATTACGTACCCGTTGGTGATAGCCCTCATGAGAGTAGACTTACCGGTACCGTTCTTACCGCACAGACCGTAGCGGTGGCCACGCTTGAGACGGAGAGTGGCGGTGTTGAGCAAGATCTTGGCACCGTAAGCGAGGGAGAACTGGCAGTTGCAAAGGTCTTCGCCTTCCTCATCGTCCTCGGGAACTTCCTCTTCCTCACCCTCAGTGGCAGAGCGAACGACCCACTCGTGTGTAGCATCGGTGGGTGCGGGGGTAGCGAGGATGAAGCCGAGGAAGGGAGCGAGGGAATCCCACTGAGGAACGTCAAAGTTCTTGTTGTTGACGAGGTTGGCAGCGAGGGCAGAGACGTAGACGGTGGTGGCGTCCTTGGCAGGGAACTCGGCACCGAGCTTCTTGTAGATGGAGACGAGGGATTGCGCCAGCGCGGGACCCTCGGCCTGCTTGAGGGGAGGGAGGTCTGAGCCGTCACCCTCGGGAACCTCTCCGACCTGGCGGAGAGTCTTGATGGCCTTGTTGACGACACCGCGGGCTTCGGGGTCACCGATGGTCTGCTCGACCTTGATCAGGCCGGGCAGAAGCTTCGGCAGGAACGGCCGAACGGTGATTGGAGAGTCGACAAGCTTGGACATGTTGTCGACAATGCTAAAAATAGAGATAAGGTTTGTTTCGGAATCTAAAAAAAAACTTTTAGACTTACACGGCGACCTTGCGCTTGGTAGCAGTGAGCTTCTCATTGAGACCACGGGAGAGAAGGGGGACCATCAAGGAGAGAGTGGGCGAATCTACTTCGGAAACGAATGTGGTGGCGGAGAGGAGAGCAATAGTGTTAGGCACCTCCTCAACGGGATTAATCAGAGCCTTAATAAGTGCAGGAATAAAGCGTTCGATATCCTTGTTCGACACGAGAGCGGTGGTCTTGGTAAGCGAGTCGCGGGCGGCCTTCTTCACGTCAGCCTTGGTATCCCAAATCGCTTCAGAGAGGACGGGGACGATATCAGGTGTGAGGCGAGCGGTCTGAGCAGGGGCGCTGACAACGAGCTGGTTCAGGATGACGAGGGCACCTGTTTTGATCTGCCACTTGCCGGCAGTTTTGATTTCGTGAAGAAGGGCAGGGAGGATGAGTGCGGTCGCCCAGGGGTTCATGGCAGCGACGTAGCTGCGGACGGCCTCGACAGCAGCGGTCCTGGGGGCGGGCATCTTGTCGGCAAAAGCCTCGATGAGGGCAGCGTAGATGCCAGAATCGATGAAGATGGGCTCGAGCGCCTTGACGGCGCCGGCGCTGACGAGCTGGACGATGGCATCTGCCGCGGCCTCACGGGCGGCGGGCGATTTTTTGTCGGCAAGAGCAGCGAGGAAGGCTGCGGGGAAACCAGCGGACGTGAGAGCCGAGGGGCCTTCTTTTTGAGCGACAGCAGCGAAGGATGCGACTGCAGATTTGCGAGCAGCGGCATCAGCGACGAAGAGGCCGGCAACGGCGTCCGATGGCGCAGCGGCGGCTTTGAGGGAGGCAGGAGAGGGAGTTGCGGGGACAGAGGCGGTGGCAGCGGGCATGGCTGAAATCTGCACAACCAAATCAGCCTCGACGTGCGATTCAAATTTTTCTGATCTGACCTTTGCAGAGGAGAATATGTCTAAGTCGTTACTGGACCTTGTCGAACAAAGATCGCTCTATATCTAATCGGTGGCAATAATGCCTGGTGACGGAGATCAGCAGACGCACACAGCGACAGACACTGCTTTACCTCTATGCGGAGGGAGAAAGGAAAGAGTGAGGTGCTATCTCAATTTTTCCAAAAGTACTTGTAATCGCTTATGTCGGAGCTTGAAAAAAATTGCTCCATCCGAGATCATACCCGTGATGGGCGGCGCAACGCGGTCAAAACGCGGGGCACCAAGGGGCCAGCAAATGTGCGATCTCCCAGAAAATTCACACAGAAAGTCTCAACACACAGCCGCTGTGGGCGTTTGAAATCACCCCCACAGGCAGTGGCAGTGCACGGCTGCCCATCCACCACCTGTGATTCCAACAAATGAATGCCATTGATTCTATTACATACAGCGCACAATCTACTCCTTGACAGAGTCATCCGCAAACGTGAGTGGTGCAAACACCTACGGAGCAATCGGGGGTGATCATCAGCAATCAGTCGAGAAACAAACAAAGAAAAACGTGTCAAGAAGCTCACATGTCCACCACCCTCAAAATGCTTACTGTTCGCCTCAACCCAGTGCAGTCGCAGCGCATGCAGAAACGCCGACAGACCCTGCCGTCAAAATCAGTCCGTATCGGACAGTTGATCACGCGATCATCACAAACCTCCATGATGCACAGGATAAATACCGTCCCAGAGAACCAAAACAGGCCCATCAGGATCAGGGCGATCCACCCGAACAGCGATGTCGGCCCCAACAGCGGCTCCAGCGTCATCGACCACAGCACCTCCGACAATTGTGCGTGTGCGAGCGACAGCGCCCACAGACGCAGGTACGACGCCGTATGCGATATGCACCCCAAGCAAAACTCTATAGTGTGTATCACCTGATGAATCACCACCTCCCCAAAATCGTGTTGTTCCTGGAAACGAACGATAGAAAAAGCCCACATCTGAGCTTCTAATTCAAAAAATGAAAGCTTAAACGCGCCACTTACGTGTTCCTCGCTCGCGTCCTCGACTATCGCTCTTCCATCGCCCTCTTCTTCAGCCTCGAGCACATCATCAGGCTCGTCCCGCGAACCGTCTCCCAGACCGCTGTATCCCTGATGATGGATCCTCTTCATCTCCTTCCAAGCAATGTATGGCTTCGTAATCAAAAGCCACGGCACACACACCGCCGCGAGCAGGAGCAGCACAGGCTGCACAACGCCCTGCCCGGGGTACAACCTCAGCTCTGGCTTGATACTCATCGGCGACAGGAACATCGCAATCAACATGTTCAGCAACGACGGCGGCTGCGCCGTCGTCTTGGACCAGTCAATGCTCCATTTGTACAAAATGCAAATCGCGAGGTACCCGAAAATCGACTGCAGAAAGATCATCTGAGGGATAAAGTTCGCGTAGATATCCACCGGCCGTTTGAACTTGATATGATTAGGGAGCTGTAGGCACAATGCGAACGTCATCTGTAGAACAAAACGCATCGTCAATAATTCACCGGCGGTGAAATAAGATGGTCCCGGAGAAGATAAGGACAAGGTTCCCGATACGTACATGAGTAACACCAAGCACAATAGACATCTTCATTTTGTACGAGTTAGTGAACACGAGAGCGTTATCGGCGCCGTGCCAGCCAGGATCGAGACCGAATGGGTATACATGCCCGGTGTTGATGCCCGTAATAGAGGTGGCGTTCGATTCTGCGAATTTCCACCCAGAGTGCCAGATATGGAGTGATCGCGAAAAGATATCGTTGTACATGAGACCGGTGTACATTGAGAACATGCCCATCAGGAGAATAATATACCGGCCGCTTTTGTCATATCGATGGCAATGAGAGTCAAATTCAGGAAATGCTAGACATAACTCACAAGAAGAATTGTCCCATAATCTTGGATAAAATCATTAGTCTGGGCAAAGTGACAATCACGACACGGACAAGCACTCACCTCGCCAAGATCCTGGCGCGCAAGTTTCCTCTCGGCAAGAATCATGTATAGCGCAGCAGAGAAGATGATGAAACCATGACCGATATCACCAAACATGACGGCGAAAAGGAACGGGAATGTGGCGATTGCGAAAAGACCAGGGTTGGTCTCTTGGTACTTAGCAGTACCATAACTGTCCATGATCGTCTGGAAGCCAACTGTAAATTTGTTCGTGCGGATGAAGGTAGGCGGGGTCTTGTGAGTGCGCAACTCGTGCAAAATCGGCGGCACGTTCGTGCCAGACTGCTCCTGAAATCCCGCATATCAGCGACAAAACCCTTCAGCTGTGCATACGACCAACACACCGTCGCATGTCGTAGAGCGATCTGGATGTTAGTAATGTCGCGAGTAGGCACCCATGCCTCGGCGATGAGCGTCTTCCTCCTAACATCATAATTGAAGAAATTCAGAGTCTCATAAATCATCTTCTCCTTCCTGACGACGTCCTGCCAGCTGCGGAGGCTCTCTCCCAGCTTGACGAGCTCCGAACGGCGGTTCAGGCCAGTATTATAGAGGACGTTCTGGATGTCCTCCAGACGGACCGTGACCTCACGCAGCGACTCCGAGCGCTTATCCGCATTCGGGTCGATGGGGTAGATTGTTGCGCCCATAGATTCAGCGACCCTGCGGATCTTGGCGAGGAGGGCGTCGCCGTGTGCGAAGATGATGAAAACGTTCTTGCGCGTCTCTTCGCCAGTGGCGGGGTTAACGAAGGGCTCGACGATGTCAGTGTGGTTCATGTATAGGTTACCACGGAGGACACGCCAGAGGACTCGTTCGAAGACGGGGATGCGTGCGCGGTCAATGGTTCCAGCGACAAACCTGCCGGGAGATGTCAGCGTGGAAAGGTGGATGTCACAGCGGAGGCTTACTCGAGGTCGAACTGGACATTACTGGAATACTGCGTTTCACGCTCATCGTGCTGAAGGAGGGGCGCCGAGCTGTCGTCGAAGGATGACCGGATATTGGTATGTTGTCCCTGGGCCTACAAAGAGACGGTTAGGCAACGGGGGGACAATAAAACGAACACCAACCCTCTCGAAGAACACAGCAGTCTCTCGCAAGACATGATACGCCTCCATGAGCTCCTTCGTCCTCTCACTGAGCGTCTGGTAACTATCATTCATCTTGACCAACCTCGACTCGTGCTCCGCCAACGTCACATCAAGCTCGTCAATAGTCTGCGCCGCACGAGGGCCCACGGTGATCAGCGGAGCCGAGTCGTACAAAGGCCGAATGGGAACAACGTCCTTTTCCTTGTCTATCTGGCTCGCAAAGAACCGCACGCGACGGGCCATCTCGTCGATACGCCGAATTTCGCCGACGAAGGACCGTTGGAATGGATTGACACTGGGGTTTAACTAGCGCATGTACCTTGTCAGACGATGTACTTGAGCACAGAGAAGAGATATGGGTACTTGCATCTTTGAATTGTGCGTTGCCGAGTTCACCGAGTTCTGCAACGGTGTCATGGGCTACTTCGGTTGGTACGAAGAGCTGGACCAAGCTCATCTGTTCCGAGCCTGCATTATCTCGTTAGCTTTGTGTCCAAGAGAAGTAGATGTAACCTTACGGAACGGATTGGGGTATTCGTCCGCCATTAGGCCAGCCAATGAGAAAATATGTCGTCGTTTAGCGCAAAACTACCAACACTTGCTGGCGCGTAGGTTTGCGCATGTTTGTCTCTTGGGCTCAATCTTGTTCCCAGACTACCTTCATAATGTAACATACTTGTAATAATGCTGCTTTTCAGCGATGACAATATCGACTCCGTATACCTCACGTTACAGTCCCTGTCCTCTCAGGCATCCAACTCCTTCAGCACCCCTCTGAGATACGCTTCATCGACCCAAGGTTCAATATAGCCGAGTCGCTTCAGGCTCTCCACAACTGTCACAGTCCAACTTTGGCAGTTCCACTCTGCAGACTCATCTCGTACCACATCAACCAAGCGACAAAGCCGCGTCACCGTATCGAGCTCTTCACGCGGAACGCATCCGATATCGACCTCCAAGAACTTGGCGACAGGCTTGTTAATGTCGAGGATATCCTCGGGTCCATCATAGTGAAAGCCCCCCGGCATCCCGTGGAGCTGATGTGCGATGCCTTGCTTCGCAGTACCGCCACCATCGCCAGTACGAATGAAGAGTAACCAGTGATATGGTTTCTCTTTGTCGGTCTGCCAGTGAATGCCGCGTTTGTAGGCAACAATGCTTAGATAGTATTCTGCAGGCATGATTGAACGCAGGTAGAGGTGGGCGTCAACTACAGTAGGTGCGTGCTGTAGCTCCGTCCAAACCTCATAAGCACGGAAATCGCCGAACTGGCCGAGATCGCCATTAGGTTTGAAATCCGTGGCGAGGTGGTCTAAAGTCACTTCCTATGTATGTCTCGATACTGAAGATTGTTCTGGCAGATTTTCATGTAATGTTCGTGTTCTTCCGCGAGCTTTATTTTCACCTATTCACTGATCTCTAGGGGTTATGAACGAATATGCTTCCGACGATTCAGAGGCTGACATCACATAGGTAATGGCAATGATGCTCCCAACGTTTATCACACGTGTCGTTAAATGGATAAACTACATATGTCAACCCTTGGCGTACTTATCATGAATGTAAACCTTGCGACCATGGCTAAATGTAGAGATCATGGTCAGTTTATAACAAATAGACCGACAGACCGACGCTCGTAACTTCGACATTCTGGATGTTCTCGTGATCATCGTCGGGATAGAAGTTAAATGTTAATGCTAAATGCTAAATCTTTCAAGGACGCTCCCAGCCAGCAAAGAACTTACAAAAAATGAATATGAAGCAATTTTTGAGTCTTCAATCTTGAGCCCTTTTCAATTGAGAACCCAGAGTGTATTATCCTTGGCCTCCAGAGAGGTGGCTTGGATCTCGTCGTATACGTACTGAAATTTGCTTCATTCTGGTGTAAGGCTCACTTATTCGCCATTGATGTTTGGTATATTTTCGAGCAATTCTACTTGTGATTTCCAATTTTGATAGAATCGATGCTGTTCGCTATCGAATCAGAAGAGTCAATAGGTAACCACTGTGTGATAAACCAATGAAACATTTTTCATGATTTGGAAATGGTATGATGATAATGCATCGCGACAGATTCCATACGCCATTACCCAGAACAATAACCTCTGGTATACGTTGATCTTATGAGAATATGACTGTTCATTTGTGGCCGATACCATTGACATATCTTCCCTAGAACTTCAGCACCATATATGTAATTAGAAAAAGCGCTTTTGCTTGCAACTAGAATGGGAATTATCTTCGACGACGAAATCGTTGAACCCTTTGTTCCACGTAATACCAGAAGACTTCATAGATAGGAAACGAGCCACTGATGAACCAGCGAAGGTCGTTCCATGTCTTGGGGTTCATGTGATCATGATGTTCCATCGTGATAGATTCCATCCATTTTGGATAATAACCGCTGTTCCCCCAATCGATGATCCACAATACACCATCATCAGCAAGGAGAAGATTCGTGAGGTTCAAATCCCCGTGCGTCAAGACCAGATCCCAGTCATCACCAAACACCGGAGGGGATGGTACCGGCTCCGCGGGTTTTCTGTATTTGACCATCTGATTCCAGGAAAACTGAGCGATCAGTTCACAGTATAGGCGAAAATGTGTTGCAGACTTGAAAGAACCCAGTTCAACCTCTTCGAACTGAATGCCACTGACAATGCCATCTTCAAGCCTTCCCGGCCTGACACCTCGCAGTCGTCTAAGCTGACCTATATATCCTCGTAGCGTACATGCGACACGAAGTTTCATGAGGAAAGAGAGTGACGACCAACAGTCGAACAACATCTTTCCTTCGACAAAGTCCATCACCAACCAGTCCTGGAGATGTTCATATCTGGGTTGTGGAACAGGGATAGTGGTATGCTTTCGGAGAAGTCTCAAGGTAGCCACCTCTGAAGCCGAAAAGTTTTTAGCAAGCAGGGTCGGTGTTATCCTATGGGCCGATATTGAGCCAAGGGGTCCCCTTAGGCGTTCGAGACTAAGGTCCCACTGCTTCGCTAAAGGAGATCGTACGAGTGAGTCCACTTCGGTGTCACTAAGCTCCAACAAATCAGCAGTCTAAAAACTATTGAGCAACGATTGAAGAAAGAATTGGCTTGACTAACATCTTCGTTGACATTTTTAGGCAACGGTAAGGCGAGTATTTTGGATAAGGAGTCGAGGATCCAATTCCATGCGCTATAAAGGGACCAGGATTTACTTTGTGGTAATTGAGGAGGATGAACAGCATCAACTACAAACAAGGATGAGATTTTGCCGTAACTCATTCAAGATCGCACCAATGTGACCAGCTAAATCCTCCAGCCCCTCGCCTGTATCGTAGTTTACAGAAATTGTCTGTATGTTGAAGAAGAACGCAGATTCCCGAGTCTGATAACGTGTCGTCAAATCTAATTCAGAAAGGTCTTCGCGTTTATTGGTGATCACAGAACATAGCGGTAGCTGAGGCTCGCAGAACGTCTTGCAGAGGTTGCGGATCATCAGGCGTGCACCAATATAACTGTCCTCGTCGTCATAGTCGTAGATAATGATGACATATTGGAATTCTTCGAACAAAGAATCATGAGCATCGCTACAATCCTTTGCTGAAAATTGGAATTCAGCTGCGTCATATTTTCGCTGGTATGTGTACGAATTCTATGAGTGTCGTTAGGATATTTCTCCACCCATTTGCCTCAGCGACTCACCATTGAGCTGATTAGCCTGGTCTTACTCTCTCCTGGAGAGCCTAAAATGTGTCAGGACGTATTTCCAGGAGTTTCAACATCCTCAATACCTAGGGCAGCTACTTGAAGAACTGTCCTCATTACGCCGTAACAAAGATGGTGGTAGAATCGAATAGAACAAGCTGTGAAAAGTTAATTTCACGTATTGAGACAGGCTCCAGGACGAAGGCAGCCAGAACAACTAAGTTTGAAGGTTTGGAACAGGTATGAATGAATGACGCTGACTTTTCATTCTAACGGTCAACCTGGCAAAACCCATTCTTGTCCCCAAACTTTTACAACATATAATAATGCGACAATACTAGTACATATCGTGTATACCTCGCAATTCATCCCGTCCTCTCATGCATTCACCTCCTTCAGTACCCTCCGCTCTAATGATATCGAGCTGTTCACCCGGAACGCATCCGATATCGACCTGCAAGAACTTGGCGATAGGCTTGTTGATGTGAAGAATATCCTCGTGTCAATCATAGTGAAAGCTACCGGCATCCCATGAAGCTGATGCGCAATATCTTGCTCCACAGTGCCGCCACCGTCGCCAGTACGAACAGAAAGTCACCAATGATATGGTTTCTGCTTGTCGGTCTGCACGTGAACGCCGCGTTTGTAAGCGACAATGCTAAAATAGTATCCTGTAGGCATGCAGGCGGAGGTGGGCGTCAGCAAGAGTGGGTGTTGTATGTAGCTCCGCCTTGAACGCGAGGTCGCTTGTCTTAGTCTATGGTTGAACGAAGACACGGAACCGAGCTGGCCAGACTTGTACTAAAGATTCCGCGGATTGTCATAAACGTACGCAGACTGTTTTTCTTGTGCGCCTGACCGGATTAAATTTTCCGAGGTGAGGTACGTTTTTGGACCTGTATTTTGACAGGATTTGTCAACTTTGCCAATGGCTCACGATTTCGGCTCATGATTTCGGCTCATGATCTTGGCTCATGATTTTGGCTCACGATTTTTGGCTGTTGCTTTGGTTGCTTTTGGACTGGTTGATGGACTCATCTGTCATCAGTTTTGCTTCAATTAGTCACTAGCTATCACTATCTGTTATTCCTCCACAATACATGTTTTTTTTTGGTCCGTGCTCATGGCTATACCCTCAGACAACATTCAAATTGCTTTTCAGGAATTGTGGTGGGCTGTAGATGTCACACTAATGACTCAACTAGGTGATGCAGCTCGACTCAGAGAACAGAGAAGGCGCTGCCTGCACTTTTATGAGGAGCTTCACCAGGCAAGTAATCTCTTTTCCAAATGCAAAAATTCTCATTATTGTATAAGCATGCACACTTGCTGTTACTCCAGGACTATCAGATTGTGCAAGAGAGCTCAGACCATATGATAGTTGCTCTTGATGAGGCCACTACTTTATCAGCAGATGATCCTGATGCCCAAGCTCCCTCACTGGGCAGCAATATTATATCTGATGGACAAGCTGGGCATCTATGCATAGATATAACACCTGATGATTTTGCTCACCTGTCATCAGGATGCACCACTCATGAGCAAATTGCAGCCTTGTATGGATGCAGTGCTTGGACCATTTGTTGCAGACTTGTTGAATATGGACTTTCTCCTCCCAGTCCACCTGCCTATATTCAACATAAACAACCTGATGGATCAGTACAGCATGAGTATGCTCATGGTGTTTCTGCAGATTTGTCACAACTTTCAAATGAAGAACTTGATGCTACCATGCTTGACATCTATGAACAATTTCCTTCATTTGGGCAGCAGATAATAGATGGCTATCTCATTTGTCTTGGTGAACATGTTCTATGCCAGCACATTATTAATTCATACAGTTGAGTTATTGGTCCTACTACATCAACATTTGCTCCTTGTCATATTCAGCGCCATGTTTACTCTGTTTCTGGCCCCAACTCACTCTGGCATCATGATGGCCAGCATGGTCTCATTTGATGGAAAATTGTCATTCATGCCTTCATTGATGGCTTTTCATGGTTTTTGCTTGGTATACAGGCCCATAACAACAATCAAGCAGAAACTGTCCTCAAGTTGTTTGAGGACATTGCAGCAGTTTTTGGATACCCAAGTCATGTTTGTGGTGATCACAGTACAGAGAGTCTCTTAGTGGCAGCAAGAATGGGAGGAAGTTTGTCCTACATCTGGGGCAGGTATAATACACTATTATTTTTGTGTGTCAGATTGAACTTGGTATAGGAATGTTCACAATATCTGGATTGAACACTTATGGGTAGATGTCACTCATGGAGTTGGCCAGAAGTGGAAGAACTTCTTTTGCCACTTGGAGGTTCATGACAGTCTTGATGTTGACAACAATGCACACATATGGCTCCTCCACCATCTCTTTCTTAATGCAGTAAATGTAGACCTTGAAGTCTGGGCCAAAGTTTGGAATCACCATGTTCTTGCTCATTGGAATGAGCTTCATTGCTCTTCAAGGGACATGTTTGTTCATGGCATGCAGGAAAATGGTTTGCAAGGATTACATATTAATGAGGCTGTCGATAGTGACTTAGAAGGATTTGGCATTGTTGGAATGAGGCCAACAATTCTCAGGTGAGGAAACACCACAATGCTCACAACCCAGATGATGGCAATCCTTGGAGAGTCACATTTAGGAATGTGAAAAGTGACTAATGATGACTGTTATCAGATCTGAGAAGTTCTTGGTTTGATCCTTTGAACAAGCCCCAAAGTGATATTGGATGACTGAAGGGTACATGGACCCAGAGGTTCATGGAAGCATGCTGAATGACCAGTCTGGAACAAGCTGTTCAAGTGGTTTTTAGAACAGCAAAACACCATTGTAGTAACTAATCTTGGGGCCTAGGTACAACTGAAGTATCATTAGCAATTCAACTGGGCTCAGAACCAAACCAGCAAATTCAGAGTTGAGAATGACATGAGTAGATCAATTGGTGGCAAAAGCATATGCAGTAGGCAAAGAAGTCTTGATACACAGAATAAGTATATGAACAGTGTGCACAGCTGGCATCTCATAGTTGAATGATGAGGTAAACCCCAAATGTAATTCATGACATAGAGCTACATAGATTCAGCCTAGCACCACAGAATTGAGCAGCAATAATTCATAAGACAATCTACAAATGTGCAAATGAGCAATTTCAAGATGAAGATACTTGTTGACTTATCAGATTGATGACATGGAGAGCCTCAAGACCTTTTGATTCCACCACCATATCTGCCTTCTCGTAGTCCTAGTGCTCCTCTTAAATGCAGTCACTTGACCTGCTATGACATCTATCTTATCAAAAGCTCAATTTGTTCACCTCAACTGAGTATCTGTTCACCATTCTGCGCCATATAATTCAGACCAGGCACATGTCAGCTTGTCCACAGGAGGAGAAGCATTATATTGGCATAACAAGGCTGAAATTGTGGGACAAAACTGCCTTGAAGACAATATACAGGAATTTCATCAGAAGAGGAGGAAGAAGGAGCAGCCGTAAACTGTCCAAGTAACATTAGATTGGTCTATCAAAAAAGAAGGGCGAATCTTTTGCTGAAGATCAGCAAAGAAAAGCAAAAGGCAATTAGGTATGTGTATTTGCCTTCTGTATATAATGAGAGAGATATTCTCCCAAAATGTAGGTGTGTTCACCACACAACCAGGTAAGTATTTGCAGTTCAATCAGCAGTAACACAAACCTATCATTAGGAGGAATCTTGGACTGGATGGTTTTTGTTGCTGTGAATGTCTTGAATAGGTTGTGATACAATTGATAAGAACGAAAGACCATGCAAAGTCTTGTTTTCCAGCTTGATACTCAGTGAATGTCATGACCTGCTACCGACCTCTAGCACTCAGCTTCAGCCTCAAGACTTCAACCTCCCCAAACTGACCTCCACAACTGTCCCAGGTTGGGACCGCTACTCAACCAGCCACTTTAGCAGCCCCCAGCCATCACTAGCCATCACCGCCACCAACCACTGCCACCTCCGGCATTCCTTGGTCATTGCCACTTGTGACCACTACATCAGTGCCAGCCCCAGCTATTCCCAGTGCTTCCTCCAACTGCAGCCACCACATCAGTGCCAGTGCCGGCAACTCCTAGCGCTTCCCCTGACCTGCACTGATGCCTTCTTTGGCTACCATTGATACACTCATCATGCATTATGACCATGCATCACTACCAGTTTGACCTCCACATACCACGCTCAACTCTTGCTTGCTTTCTTGCCTCACTGCCATTCTATGCCTCCATGCTCTCAAAGCAAGACCTTTCTTTGAAGAGTTTCCTTTGCGCTGCACGACATGCATCAACTCCTGCCACCACCTTGTACAATCCCTGGGCTTCATTTCGAGCCCCAGCACTGCAGCTTGTCACTGGAGCCCAGACCTGTGCCTCAGAGCCTACATATCATACAGTATATAAGTCATAGAGTAGCATCCAGTACTTTAGTCTTGATATTGCTGTATTTCCGTCTTTAGTTTTGTGTTTTGTTCTCTGTCTCTTTAGTTTTGTGTGCCTTGGTTTCTACTTTTCTACTTATCTCATTTTTGTATCATACTCGTCTCATCTTGTTTTGCTTGACTCGTCTCTACTCTTCTTGTACTTTCAATCTAACTCTGCTTCATCTCTCCCTCTCTCTGCCTCAAGTCTCTAAGTCTCTTCTCTCCTCTCTATTATCTTGCCTTTGTCTCAACTTGCTCTATTCCCCTTTCATCTCTCTTATCTCAGCTCTTTAACTTTTTAGCTTGCTTAGATCTCCATGCCTCCCGCCTTTGATCCCAGGACTTGCTAAGTCCCCTTGCTTGCCTCAGCTATCTATTCACCAGCTCCAGGACTCACTTGCACATTAGCGCTCATCTCCACCTATCCTCTTGCATTTCTGGAACTTGCACCTACTCTGGCACTCGTTTTCCAATCCCCTTCCTCATCTCTGGCACTCACATTCCCACCCTGGCATGACAGATGAACCCTTGCTTGACTGCAGCTTGCATCTCCAGCCCTGCCTTAGTCTCACCATATCCCACACTTTCAACAGTACTGCTGTGTTTGTGGACATCATGTGTGCTACCTAAGGATTCACCCAGTAGACTGAGCCCCCGTGGTCAGTGGAACCTGACAGTGAAGATAACAGGGCCTCTGAACACCAATGCATGTATCTTTTATAATCAATAGAAGCATCAGGTTCAGATATATATGCCTCACCAAGAACATCATTGCTTTATTGTGAGATTGATTGGATAGACGCCATTGCACAGTTGAGCTGACCATAGTTGGATTAGTTTCTTATAAAATAGTCATCAATTATAACAGTCCATGCATCAAACTTCAATTCGTCAGTCCTTTTTGAAGATATCCTGTAATTGAACCAATGTATATTACAGTATCCCTTGTAGCTATGGTACAGCTTGATTTGAAGACAACTAAGTCTGAATTTTGAATTCAGTGCTAAACCAACAGAGATGAGGCTGTGCAACATTGATCAGAGTTGTTCACAGAGTTGTTCCGCATTAAGCAGCCTTGTTTTTCTGAAATGCCACATTCTTTCTGGCCAAGTTACAATAGCCTTCAGCAAGGTGCGGCTATCCCATGTGGCCACATTTTCTGCAGGAGGTGTGTTTGCTCTTTCTTGTCAGTAGAGCAGTCTTTTTGACTTGAATCTGAGCCTCTGCTCTTTAATGTTAGAAAGCATTTCTTCTTAAGTGTTCAAAGAGGCTAGTTACTGGAGACTTGGAGATAGCAGAGGTGGTGGAGATTGAGGTTAAGCACTGAAAACACAGTGCATGGTGTCTTTTCTCATTTCTGTACCACTTGGTCCTAATTTGAAGTCAACGCTTACTACGATGTTTGCAATGTGAAATGTACTGCCTTGAAACTGCAAGCAACATTTCTGGCCCCATCATCTGGGAAAAATTCAATATTGACAGCTCCAGCCTCAACTTAGAAGCCCTTGGTGAGTTTTTCTGAGCTCTTTTTAATGCCACTCACAATACAACTAGTGGCTACCAACAATGTCAATGCTGAACCTCTCAGTTCCAGCTTCAGCGGCATCCTCAGCCTCACGCTATATCTCAATTCTATAATGGGACACTCTGCTTTCCTTGTCAGGGTAACCCCAACAATGTCCTCAGACATAGGATCATCATGGTCATCTTACACTTCAAGCATTTCTAAAGCTTCAGAACGTGATAGGACAAGCGTCAAGATTTTTTGAGATCTAGTGAGTGAGATTCCAGCTCTGAACATCTCAGACACACATTGACAATTGCAACCTGATCCTGTGGTTGGAATCACTGATTCTCCTGTGGGTAGACACACAATAGAGTCTTGAGAGACTGTAAGTGCCAAAAACTTGAATCTGGTCTTTCAATGACCATTCATGCCTGCTCACCAAATCAGCAGCATCAGCAATCTGCAACTCTGCTTCTTTGACTTCTTTGACAACTTTATCCATTCATTGCATGTAGAAACAGCTTCTCAACAAATGTTGCTGTTCTCAGATGTAGTTCTCAACTCTGTCATTGCCAAAAAATCTCTCCCATCAGTAATCATCCATGCAGTAGCGTTACTGAGTCCTAGCATCATGCTGAGTGTAATTAGCATTAGTGCAACAGCAGCTGTGCTCAACTGGAACAACAGGAAGTTTTGGATGTTATAGAAGATCGATTTGCTTATAATCCGAAGAGCAAAAGAACCATTAGCATGCATGCATACAACAAGATGTGTCCAAAACAGAACTTACCTTCTTCAACTACAGAAAGGATAGTATTGAAGTTATCATCAACCAAAATCACATCTGCAGCCTCCTTTGTGACATCTATGCCACTTTTACCCATCAAAACCCCAATATTGGCCATCTTCAGCACAGGCGCATCGTTTACTATTCACTATCAGAGGTATTAACATTCTCACACTTCCACAGAAACAAAAGTCACAGCAATCCACCTCCATCATCCACCATAGTTACTACCTGCCCCCTTGCTTGGAACACCTCAACAATCGCCATCTTATGCCTCAGAATTGTCCTCACAAATACACTAATACTCTCAACCCTCTTCTTCAACTACACCTTTGTCATCTAATCAATCACCTTGCCTGTAAGACAATTTGACAATGCCTCCTTGCCCAATACACATTCTAAGCTTCTGTGCGATCAACAGCACAGTCTGCTCAGAGTTGCCTATGATCATCACCATCTGCACTCCACTGCTCTGCAGAAGCCCAATTGAGTCTATGACACCTTTTCACAGTAGGTTGAGCATTGTCTGGAAGTCCACAAACATGAGATTGGATTTCTTTAGGCCACTCAATGCAGGCAATGTTCCATGCAAGGTTGTTGTCTGCAAAGGCAGCTGCTTGTCGATGCTGATGAAACTGACGTAGCCAGCCTTGACCAGAGACTTTGTGCCTTGGCATTGACCACCTGTGTGATGTGGATCAGCAATGTAAGTGCTGCAGCTTCCAAAGAATGTTAATGCAGTGTAGTATTGTATGCAAAGTGGGCTTCAGCATTTGGTATTGACTAGAGTCACCTGCCAGTGTTGACAAAGAGCAACAGGAAGTACATTGATGCAGGTGATGATGGGGTTCTTGCGGCCTGATACCTGTGAGATGCAGAAGAGCTGGCAGCCACTGAGTCAATTGGCAACAAGGATGACATCTGCTTTTTGCATTCACCTATTTCAAAGTTTGTGGTATCATGGCACATAAAACAGCATTGGAAGAGTCCTAGCCTGACTTATAATATTTGTTTGATTATTTGTCATTGTGCAGCGCTCTGCAATCTGAAGATTGGAGACTTGGAGAGGCCATTGCCTAATTGGCAGCTTGTATGATCCATAATAAAGGTGCAAAAGCTGTGCATTCATTGATTTCTCATAGTAGCATTTCTCTAATCTTGTCCTCTGCATCACTCATTCTTTACCTCAAATCAGGCCTTTTCTCAGAAACAAACATGTCACTGATCAAAGCCTTGCTACTCAATGAGCTCATGGTATATGTATCTTCTTCAAGTTATAAGCCAGTGTCATCTTATGTTCTTTTTCAGGCCACTAATATAGTTTCACAAAACGTGCATGCCAACAACTGCAATGAGCTAGTCACCATAGACATTAGCCTCCCACACACCAGCATGATGAACTCGCCCTTTGAGAGTATTTCAAAAACACTCTGGCCCTTTGCACTTTCTGATGCACAAAGCGCAAAGCAAATTAGCAAAATTGTGCATGTATGTGGGAATACAAACTTGCCAGATTGGATCCATCATGGTCGATCTCCTGGCATTGACCTGGGTGCCTCCGTCGCACATGCACAATCATTGCAGAAAGCATATGCAGAATGCACAACAGCAAGAGCATCAGTTTTCTCTTTAGCTTCTATCACTGACAATAGTTTTAGTCTCATCTTCACTTTTCCAAGACTGTTTATACCTCTCATTTCCTCCAATTCCTCTGCCTTAGTAAGTGCAACAAAGACTGAACTTGAGGCTGCTGGCATAGATCACCAGGTGGATGATCAATCAAAGATAACCTGAAATTGCAAACACCACAGCCATGGCTGCACACACAACTATTTGCTATATCTATGAGGGAAGCACTCAGTCATCCCTGTCCTTGCATACTCCTGACTGCCAGGAGAGTCTCCACAAGTCTCAAGCTTGCAAGCATGCCAAGTACACATTTTCAATTAATATTTGTGCCTATTGCATGCCTGACTTTCAATGTATATATAATAGGCCAGACAACTTTTTGGCAACTTCAAAATTGATATAGCATATGAATATTTGCTCTTTCTTTCCTCTTTTCTCATCATGTGCTTGAGCTTTATTCATGATGATTGTGCCGATCTTGGTGTCAACATCTGAATGGGCTTCTGTCATGTTCTATCCTATTAAGCAGAAATTTTGACCCATAACTCTTCTAGCAACAATTGATACTAACTTTCCATTTGACATCAATATTGTTCTCTTGAATCAAGCTCTATACTTAGTGGAGACATGCAATGATGAAGCAGATGCTCAGCCATAGGAGGTTCTTGCCAATCCTAATGCTTCCATGTCAAATGAATGGATGCTAAATCAAGCTCACTAGTCTCATCTGTGCCTAAAAGATGCTTGTCAATGACAAAAGTATGCAGAACAATGAGCATAAAGAGCCAATCCTATTAAGAAGGTTGTTAGAGATTGATGCACAGATGCAAAACTCTTGAATACAGGGATTGCTTCTGATTATATGGCTGTATCCTCATTTGGTTGGATGGGCATTGTCAGCAGGTTCTGACATATGGAATGACTGTTGCTCAACTTCAAGACTGTGGTCTCAACTTGGTTGAATGAGATGGAAGGTGAGTAGTCCAATGCACTATATACTTCAATGAACTGCTAAACAAAGTTGTAACAGTACTCTTCATTGGCTCCTTGACTCAGCAGGGCTTCAGATTGGAATTTTGGCTGGTTGTCCTCATGCTGATTCATGGAATCATATTGTTGCAGAAGTTGAGGCAGCAATGAGGACAGCACAGCAAGATTTGAGTAAATGGTGGCATGCACGTAGCAAGTTTGAGTTGGTTAATGGTAGGATCTCTTTTAGTGATGGAGAAAAAGTCTGTGTATTCAGAGATAACACTTTTAGTACTTATAAAGATTGCTTTCTCTAGAAACCTTGCAACTTTAAATCAACACCTGATTTGTGTTTTAAAGTGCTTGATCGCCTTCTCAATGTTGAAGCCTTTCAACACATTGCTGGTTTTGGATCATCAATTCTTCAATGCTATGCTCCTGCTCTTTACACCAACTACAGAAAAACTCTATAGAGAGCTTGCTGAATAAGGATGTTTCTCTACACTGGAACTTTGCAACCAGTGTCTTTGCAGCATGTACATTCAATACTAGCCCTTGCATTGTAACATGTCCTCAAATTGATGCAAAGAACCTGGCATAGAGTCTTTGTGCTGTTACTGCTCTTGGAAACTTCAATTCCAATACTGGAGAGTATCTTGTCCTTTGGAATTTTAGCCTAATTATCAGGTTTCCATCTGGATCTACTATTTTGATCTAATTTGCTGTGCTAACACATTTAAACGTCTCTGTTATTGAGGATGAGAAAAGATTTTCTTTTACACAGTTTAGTACTGCAGACATCTTTTATCAGATTCATAATCATCATCAGTCTGACAAAGATCTTTTGCACTCTGCAGATGAAAATAAACGTCTGGAGTTTCAGTCAGCAAAAATTACATGCTAGGCTGAAGGCTTAACAATGCTAAAGCATTTTCATAGATAATTCTTAGTTGAAAATATTAGTAATATAAAGTGTTTTAACAGATCTGCTGCATTTGAAGTATGTTATGGTTATTTTTAGCTTTGATAGTCAAACCGACTGTTCATCAACAGATTCTTATCATTTTCATATATTGAATATTGATTTCCTTATTGATAAAAAAGCTATGCTCAATAACAATAGTAAAATTCAAAAAGTAAAAACAGATATACATTTTGCTAAGACTTATTTCTTGCAGTTTTAGCTAAGACCTCCACCGTTCTATAGAAGGTATTGCTTGCTTAAGTTGAGCATGGATATCACAATTGAGCCCATGCTGGTGCCCAATTCAAAGTTGTTTGAAATGTTGGAGAAGATGAGTTCATTGGAAATTTCAATCCAAATTGTGAAGTACTGGACTATGTAGCGGTGGAAGAGGCAACTAAGGGCATTGACTTCTTGAAAAATGTTCATGTTGCTGCCTTGGGTCTTTAAGCGCACTTTTTTGACTGAAAAATGTTCATGTCAACATCTGAAGGCTAGAAACAAGGATATGAGTGACCAACTTGCATAATTATGGTTGTTTATCTTGTTCCTTGCTTTGACTACAGATCCAAAGCTGTCCTTGCCCTAACACACCATAAAAAATATGAATACAAAGAAAAACAAACTACAAACCAAAAGCTCCAATTCCTCTCAATCCTCCTTCTACCAACTCACTTGCTGCAGTCTTAGCAGCGGTGTAAAGAATGCTGACACTTCCAGCAAGCATTTATGCATAAATAGTATGGGTATTCTCAGCTCTGCAAACATGGGCATTGCAGCTTTGAAAATTAGTTAGGAGTTGAAATACATTGATTTCTTTCAATGATCTGCCTTGAGAAAGTGGTAATGAGTCAAACAGTATAGAACAGTACAATACATAGCTAAATTCTATTGTAGTCAAGAGTGAGCTACCAGTAGAATCATTCATAAAAAGGCATTGGAATATGTAGTAGCTGATTCAAATGTTTGTTGGTTATTAAAGCTCAAATTCTCTCTGTGAGAACTACCTCAAAGAAGGAGAAACATATATAAATATAAGATACCTGTTGAAGTATTCAGACTATATATATTAAACGTTAAGATAGAAACAAATCTTACAACATGTTTGGCTGTATTGTCATCATCAAAAATCATGTCTGGAAATTTGAACTAGAAAGATGCAAATTGATTCTTTACTCAAGAAACAAATAAAAACATACTAATAAAGGCAAAGAATCTTATTGTAGAAATTCTGTTCCTGTCATAGCTATTAAGAGGTGGCGACTGCAATGATTAGCATCTAAAGGAGTGGGCCAAGCTGAAAGACTCAAAGTTGCACCATTTTGAAGATTGCCTACACCTTTGGAGAATCTTTCAATGGCATAGAGAAAGCAATCTTTATGAGTGCTCTTATCAGAAAAAAGAGACATGATAAATTTATCATCAGAGGTAACAATGCGGAATTTGGAAACAACTTGATCAGAATCAATTACATAGGAAGAAGAAAATAAGTATGACAGAATAGCAATAGTTCTATAAGAGCTTGAGAACACTATTTCAAAAAAAAATGAGCCTATAAAATTGATTGACAAATAAATGGTCTTCTTACTGATCTTCTTATTCTTGAGCTTTGAGAAAATACCTTGTTGAATCCAGCTTGCATTGCCACAAGTACAGAGTGTTTCTTGAAATCTTGATATTGAGGTGTACTAAAAAAATAGCGCTCTTGAGCTATTGAGAAATATGGTCTACAATTGCCTGTGAATAAGGTGTGTGAAAAAAGTTTTGTACAAAGGAAAGCTTGAATTTGATTAGAATAAGCACTAATTTGTAAGAATGCAATATGCACTTCTATGTCAAGGTAGTTAAAAAGCATGATCATTGGTTCAGAAGTAAGGTTTAGATCTTAAAAGTTTACTGGAGGCTATTTCTTTAGTCTGAGAGGAGTATCTGGCAAGACTTTCTTTAAAAATTAATCGCTGACAGCTGCCTCAAAATCTAAGATCAAACAAGTGATCAAGAAAGAAGAGATGAGAAGCAATGAATATTGACAAAGAAGAGTCCAAGCAATGATGAAGCCATAAGTGGTGAAGGCTTTGAAATTGTCTTCTGACCAAAAAAGATCTTGAAGGTGGAGAAGGAGAATAGAATTCACCAGATATGGTTTGCCAGTGCATTGAGTTTTTCATCATTATATATATCATAGCAGTTGAAGCTGACTACTCAAGATCATGACTCATTGCAGGACTGCTAAAATAGATTTGTAAGCAAAACTATAGAAGAGTCGACAAAAATTACATTTCAATACAAATAAGCTGAGAAAGCAAAGCTTCAATATTATTGTTCTTGATGGGGATATTAACAAATGTATGAAGAAGCATATTGTATAGTAAAGAATGAATAGCAGAGAATAAAGCTTGGCCAGCTTGGATCTCATTCAAACATCCAAGATGAAATTTCTCATCTGAAGCAAGAAGTATAAATGAATTATCCCTCTCAACTTTGAATAATAAATATTCAGCATAGCAATCAGCAAGCATTAATTCAGTTACAGGCATTGATTGGAGCATTGACTGATGCAGTACTAGAGAAATTGGTTGTTGTGGTTGTTGTTGTCAATAGAAACAGTGTAGATATCATTGAGAATGGAGCTGAATGCATTGATGAAAAGTGAGGAGATGAAGTTTGAGAAGTTGGTGGTGAATTTTGAAAGACCTCAGGTACAGATGACAATGTTGGTGATGGACTGGAAAATGTTCTCCCTGTGACTTACATTAAATGTAAAGACTCTACAATCAATCTCTATTGTGGATGAGCCGACTGCAATTATAGAAGTAGGCATGGCATCATCATCATCATCATTGATGAACAGAGAGGTGGACATAGCACTATCATCAGATGAAATAAAATGATCTTTACTTGATGAAGTAATCACAACTAGATCACAATAGCATTGAATGACTTTAGTAAAGTACCCATCCTATAGCCTAGATGCAAGGCACAAATGTTGAACGTTTGAGTTCTGTACCTTTAGTAGTTTTGAAATAATTTCATAGACAGAAACTTGATGAGAATAATTAGCTCCAAGTCAGATCAAGCATGGTATAGTAGAGGCTGAGTGGTGGGGGGTTTGGGGGCAAAGCCTTCAACGAGATACAAGGCCTGTGCCGAAGGCACAGGTCGTAGCTCATGAGAAACAAAGAAGGCCTGCCACTGTTTGATGATAGTATTGGAAATGGTTTTGTTCCAAGCCGCAAAGCTCTGATTATTGCATCCATTTTCTGCAGCATCAGTATTGCGTGCTTAGGCAACTCGATGGACAATGTCAGGATGTATGGATTTTGCGGTTTTGGACGAGTGGGAAGCCAAGTAGGTCTGGAGCGCCCAAGGGGTATGATGGGTGGTAAAGAAGTTGGTTGGGACTTCAAGATCGAATTCCTGCCTGAACGCGTGAAGGACTTTGATGGACGTCAAAGAATCTAGGCCGAAGTAATATTACAGCATATGAATAAGAATTACACAGCAAAGTGTTTGATCTGCTGTATCCTGAGGATTATATTGAGAAAAGCATAGTGCTATGGCAGAGAGTTCTTGAAATGTGATAGAAGAGAGAGCAGTTAAAGGAACATTAAAGGATAGCACCTTTGGAAGAGCTCTGCCTTGCTATTTGTGACATCAGAAGGTTCCACTTTGAATAGATATTACAACTGGTCGATGATAAAGAAGATGATGGCATTGTTCAACAGTAATATGACAATTGATAAGCAGCCATATGGCGATCAAGACTTGTATCAAGGTGAGGCATGATTTGGTCACTAAGATGTGCACTGATTGTTAAATCATATGCTAGATGGAGACCTTGAGCTTGGTGGATAAAAGCATTGATTTTTCTCTGGGTCAGACATCACATTTGTTTAAAAATATTTCCATTATCTGTTTCAACTAATCCATAGACCTGAAATGAAATCAATTAGTAATAAATCAAGTTTTTCTACAAATACATACAGGTTCTAGATGGATGCAGACAATAAAATTATACATAGCAGGTCTAGATAAATTGGAGATGTGTGATTAAGAAGGTTGTGAAAGATGTGATTGAGAAGGAGCGAGCTTTTCTACAATATGGCCTTGTAGAGGATGTGATCAAGTATGAAGACCACTAAGTGTTGGGTTGGATGTAACACCTGATGTTTGTGATGGGCCAAGAGAGTTGAGATTAGGTTGGAATCATGCAGATGATTGAATGCAAGCGCTATTGGCATCAGCTATAAAAAGCAGCAATGAGATTAAAGCCAGATAAAGGATACATAAAGTCTTACAACTAGAAGAAACAGGTGTGGAGTTCCATGTAACAGGATGAGTCCAGCATAGTACAGTTGACAATGATAAATTTTTAGATGTAGTTGAGGCAGTTGACAATGGAAGCTCAACAAGATGTGTAAAATATAGAGCCTGACAATGAGGACACACTGATTGAGCATCTACAGGGTTTGATATCTATTAGATTAAAAAAAATGATATAAATTGAAAACTTGCAGCATTAAATGCATGATGAAATTCTCAACAAAAGCAAGCAGGAAGTCCATGCTAGTGAGCATGCTAAGAGGCTAGATAGCCACATGCACATGCAGTCCCAAAAAAAAGAATGGAGTGCATTGACAGCTTTGCAGACAGCATTGTGGTAAATGAGCCACTTCCAACATGGTAGCAAAGAACCATGAATAGCTTCCTCTACATTTTGCAGCTGGGGTCAGAGAGGTTGACAGACATTGTGCTTCTAAGCCACCAATGATGATGCCAAGGTGACAAAAAAAAAGAACAAGAAGAAATGTCAGATCCAGAATCAAGCATCAAAATAGCATTAAAATCCAAATCAGCTTCACAAAATCAACTTCTCATGCTCAAATCAACCACTACAAGCAGAATACTTTTGTTTGATGAGGCCCTTCATAGTTTCTACTTAATATCTAGGTAATTGGTTCAATGTTCTTGTAGTCATATTTGAGAGATAAGTTACTTATTAGATGTTGAATTTGGTGGGCAAACTTAGACAAAAAGTTATATTTGCTTCTCTCAATCTTGATCTTGTAAACTTCATTTCAAACTCTGACATTTTTGTTTTCAACATCTCAAATTTGAACCTCGAGTTTGTTGCTTTAGATCTGCTAAACCAAATCTTTTTTTGAATCTGTACCTTTTCAATTTCAACACTTGTATGTTGTTCCTAATCCTCATTTCTGTCCTTTAACAATGTTGTTCTTTATTTCAATTATAGACTTCAAGACTTTTGTTTTTGATGTTCTGTTTCTAGGATCACATGAATTATGTCACATTCCAGTTGGCAGCCGCATGGTGACTCTCATGCCTCCAAAATTGAGCATACAGTGATATTTACATATATAGATGAATGTACTCTCTTCTAAAACAAATTGATTGAGTTATTGACATTTTAAAGTTACAGGACTGCTCTGTTCTCAAGTAGTAAGGAGATGATGAAGTCTGCATTTTCTATGAAGAGCATATGGTGTACTTCAGGTGCATGAACAAAGCTTATTAATACTTCATTGACTTGGGGTACCAGCCTAGCAATAGATACACACAACTCCAGACTTCCTCAGTGCTGTTACAGATTCCAAAGGGCAGATCAATAGAACTGATATGAAAGCTAAGACAGGACTGGTGCCATGCACAGCAGACAAGCTTGCAAACTATTTCATTTAGTCAGATGTGGCAAAGGAGAATAGGAGAGATATGCAGTTATACATATATAAAACACACACCAGAGAAATTGCCTCAGCTCTTTTGTTCTCTAAGATGTCATTGTCAAATTTTGCTGATTATAACGGCTCAGTCCACTGAGCTAATCTTTATGTGGTGCACAATGCCTACAAATGCAGCAATACTGTTGAGTGCATAGGGCATGTGAGACTGGAGATAGGATCAGGAATGTTAGTGGCAAGCAGACAGGGGATTGCCAGTCACAATGAAGCGAAAGTGTGAATGCTGAGGATGAAAATGTCAGGTTCCACTGACTACAAGGGCTCAGTTCACTGGGCAAATCCTTATGTGGCATGCACAATATCTACAAATGCAATGGTACTGTTGAGAGCATAAAGCATAAGAGACCGGGGCAGGGTTAGATATGTGAGCGGTGGTGGAGCAAGGGATCACCAGTCATGCTGGGGCAGAGATACAAATGTTGGAGATGGGAGAAGGGGATGGAAGATGAGTGCCGAAGTAGGCACGAGTCTTGAAGATGCAAGGAAAAAGGACAAACGAGCATTGGTGTGTCTCCTTCCTGAATGCACACATTGTTGTAGCCTCATTAGACATCCAGTTTAGTGAAGTACCATGCCCCCTAGAGGTTATTGATGAGCTCAGAGATGAGGGGGAGGGGGTAGTGATTCTTCACTGTCATGGCATTAAGAACAACTTGGTAGTCTTGGACCAGCTGGAGCGAACCATCCTTCTTTCTGATGAAGAAGACTGGAGAAGCCATCGGTGACTTAGACAGGCAGATGCGACTGGGTTCCAGGTTCTCCTGAAGAAAGGTGTTGAGCTCGTCCTGCTCCTTAGGTGCTAATGAGTAGACCTTACAGCTAGAGGGTTTGGAGTCCGGTATCAGTTTAATGGCATGGTCTCACTGCTTGCGCTTTAGGAGTGAGTTAAAGGAGGCGTTAGAGAACACATTCTCAAAGCTATAGAGATATTGGGGCACCACATCCCAGAACACCTGGGGTGGAGAGTTAGTGGCAAATGCTTGAGCCAACCGCTGAGAAGTGGTCTGGCTGGCCCAGATTTCCTCAATGTGGGTAGCAGCAAGCGCAAGGTGGTTGCATAGATCTGGTCCCTGATTTCTATTGCCTCATCTAGAAACTCTAGGTGGTGGATGCCATGGAACTCCCCTCTCAGCTCTTCCTCTGGAGCTCTGCTGCTGCTCTGGTCATTCTTGTAGAAGGCCTTTCTACAAGAGAATGCCAGGGGCAGAGGGTCTAAGAGGTCAAGGTCTGCAAAGGAGAGGTGGCTTACACAGCAACCCCAGATGGCTGCATGCTCTTGTGCACTAGCCCGGCACTCTTCTTTGACCTCAGTTGCGCAGGTGGAGCATCTCTGAGGGCACTAGCTCATTGTTACCTTGCTCCAGGCTCAGTCTACTTCTGAATTGTGCTCTTGCAGTCAAATGAAGCCAAGGATCATGTCTTGATTACCTAAGCTAGTAACTGCATATTCAGCATGGGTCTGATAGCAGAGGACTAGGCCTACTACTGAGCTGATGGTGCCAGCTTTGTTGAGGGTTCCATCAAAGTTGAACACTGGAATGTGCTTAGAGAGTGGCTGCATAGTTAAGCCATGGCATTTCACAAACTCTGTGTCCAAAAATAGTTCCATCGCTCCACTATCCAAAAGTGCTGTGACCTCCCAGGCCTGTTGCATGTCCATGGTCTCAATCTCCACATTGAGGCACAATGAGTTTACTAAGAGAGTGGAGGCTACTACACATTGCCAGGGCAGTCAGCATTTCCAGGCAGGAGAACCATGCTGATGGGGCTTGACTGGCGCAAAGGAGGGTGGCTTGGAACTCAGAGATAGTATCTGTACATCTGAGAGGGGACTTTAAGATTCTTCTGTCTTAGAATAATTGGCATTGGAGTGTGTATTCGCATTTTCTAATGACAGACATGTGAATCTGTTAGTATCTGGCAATGGAGGCATACACTTCATCTGTTGCTCAACTAAAAATCCTCCTCCAAGCCCAGGAGGAGGGTGCATGCGCCACTCTCCTTCAAGGCCAACTTTAGTGCTGGTTCATCTGATAATAAGGCTCCAGTGGCATCTTTTGCGTCCAGCAGTTGCAAGAGGAGCTCCTCTTGCTGTGCAGTAAAAAAGTAGTGCACCTTTTAGCCCAGCGAGCAGTGCCATGCAAAGTGCCTGGGCTTTTTGCATCACCAACACAGTAGCAATGCAGAGTGATGTTGCCAGGCCACATCTACATCCATGGAGATGCCCAGAGATAGAGGTTGTGGTGTGAGAGTGGCCAGAGCAGAAGCAGGTATTGAGTGCAGAAAAGCAGATGTTGGAAAGTTACTATAAAAGTGGAGCAGTGAGTGGAGTATGCTCGGCATAGCTCCTGCTAGATCCCCATGAGCTGCCATTGATCCCAAGCCACCTTATATCAGAAGACAATTTATTTATTGTTCAAGCGACTCTTGGCAAAATTGTTAATATGCTTTATTGAAGCAGGATGCAGGCCATCTTAGAATGTGAGACACAGCTGCAAACTATCTGGATAGGCAGCTTGCTCGACCAACACCTGGAAGGAGTCAATGTACTCATCCAATGTCTGCTTCTCCTGCCTGTACTGTTCTCTATCACATAGCACTAGTGCAGCGGACTTGGCAGGATTGATAGGGAAAAACTCTGCTCAGAAATCCTTCTCAAAGGCAGCCCAGTCTATAAAGCTTCCAACACCTCTGAGACGTCAAAGCACATGCAGCATGTAAGTGGAGGCCCATCTGGCCTTCATATAGGACAGCACCTAGGCTATCTTCAACATATCAGAGTCAAAGGCATCTCCGCTGAGGTGAATGTAGGTGAGGTAGGACTGAAGAAAATGCTTGCCAGAGGTGCGGTCACCATTGTACATGTCTAAGAGTGCCAGACATGGTATCTGCATCCAAGGACTTGCCTGGACCCCCAAGGCTACTGCTGGGACTGCCAAGGCTGCCAGAGAGGGCTCTGCCACTGGAGATGGTGCAATGCAAGAGGGTAAGTGCTCTAATAGTACCTAAAGGGACTAAGAAATGTGATCAGTAGTTTGGTGGAAGGTGGAGAGTTTGGTCATGTAGTGGATGAGAGAAGCTTGGGTCAGTTGCACCTGCATCTCTAAGTGTAGCAGGCAAGTTCAGGCTTCATCCTAAGGAGCCGCATCTGGAGAAGTGTCTGGATTGGCAAGCTGAGACATAGAGTTATATAGGTGCTTAAGCTTGGTGGAGAAGCGACAAATAGAGGCCTAAAGAGTCTTGGCAGGCTATGAAGGGCTTCCAAACCAGAGTTAGGAGACTTGTTCTGCTATAAGAGTGACTTCTAGGAGTTGCAGCTCAACTACACAACTAGCAGAGAAAAATCTGAAGTTATATCAGGCATGATAATCAATGATACAATAGTAACTAATCACCTAGCAGACAGAAATCCAAAGAGAACAAGTCCAAGGATTCCCCACTGCTTGGTGCGGGGCATCAGCAGGCAAAAAAGGCATGGAAACAACTGTACAGATGACCAGAGCTAACCTGAACCTTGGATAACATTCAAACAGGGAATGTGGGAAGTTCTGGGGCTTTTCTAAAAAGGAAATGACCTCTGGAGACCTTCGGAGGGTTTCTGACTTATTCTATAATATTCACATTGAATGCCTATAGCATGACATTACAATGGAACTTAGTAATAAATGGAAGGACTTTTTTCAGAGTCTTAAAATTCACAATGGGCTTGACATCAACTCTGATGCTTATATTTAGCTTCTACATTTTCTTTTCTTGAATAAGTTGAACCAAGATGCTATGAAATGGGCCAATGCTTGGAATGCGCATGTACTTGCAATTCATGGAGAACAACATTGGAGACTCAAAGACTTATTTGTGTTTGAAATGATTCAAAATGATGTTTGTGGTTAAAATATTTCCTCTGATGAAGATTCTAATTTGGATCCAAGTAAATATGGGATTGATTGAAATAATTATGATAATCATCATCTTTGAGAGCACCATGATGCTCACAATGCTTTGGATAGTGACAAAACAAATCCTTTTCAAACTCATCTACTTCTTCATCTATCACATATTGAGATTTCTGAAGTACCAAATCCCTTCATTGAAGATCAATACAATACTTTTCTTTGACATATCACTCCTTTATAGGACCAATATGAGCATAATATGGATTCACGATGATAAGACCCAGGTTGTATCAAAAGGCGTACTAACAATTTCCCTGGCACAACCGCATGGATTAGTGGTTAGCGCACTCTATGGATTACCGGCCACCCTCTTCAAAAGCTGAGATTTGAACCCCCAGCCTATGCTTGGCATATTTTTCACCATTATTTTTTGATTTATTTACTTTATTTTCTTGACCCCAAGATTTTGCCGGCATTGCCATCGTTTCCTAGTAACCATTATCATTCCACTATATTGACATTTGGGCAATTCCATACTTACTTTTTGGCATTTTTGACATGGCAAACAGCTTGACTGACGCCGTTAGGCATCGCTAAGAGCTGATGAACATTTTCCTATATAAAAGATTGTGGTCTACTATTTACTTACTAGTTCCCTGTGTTGGTGACTCAAGGGTCGCCAACGGCGACCTCACCTACACTTTACTATATATACTGTACCTATAGCATGCAAAATAACAAGTTATCTTCACCGTCACCTTTTACGCTTGGGCTTCAGAGCTCAATCTTGTCTCTTATAAGTCTACTCTATGCCAAGCGCACTTTTGTACAGTGTCCTTTGTCTCGCCACTGGGTTTATGTCAGTGTACTAAGAATTCTTACGCCTTGCAACTGTGGCAGGCACCTTACACTTGGCGACCACGCTAAGCTTACCTTCACTACTCCCTTACCGCTGTCCTCCACTAACCTGTTTTTTGGGACCTTGCCCAGCTCATCTCAATCAGCGAGCCCAATGCTTTATGCCCTGTGACTACCTACCCAGACATCACTTGGTACAATTTTGGGTATCATCAATGACAATGGCTTTGGATGTCTGCATTAGATGTATGTAACTATATATTTTCAAATTTGATTTAGTCTTTATTACAACAATTTCTAGTACAACAATCTGAATTATATAAAGTGATACAGGCAAAAAAGTTGTGAGACATAATTAGGCAAAGAATACAGACTAGCAAGTTAATAAAAATTGTTAATATTAGTTGGAATCATCAATGTCACCAGAAATAAGTGATCAATGAACAAGTCTCATAAGGGCAAAGCAGTAACTTAGATTTTATTAAAGCATGATTGAAATGAGAATAAAGAATTTGTATCATTGATATTTGGCTCCTATAGAAAGTGAAATGAACAATTAGAAAAATAGTAAGCAGATATATTTTTATATCAAGAGAAGAATGTGTGCCTTGATTTTTATTTCAAGAGGGTAATAGGCATATAAAATGAATTTGAATTATCCAAGTTTCAATATAATTATTATGAACAAAAAGTACACACTCACTATGAGTTGCCATGTGCCTGTTAGTGATGCCAAAATCACTGACTCTCCTATAGCCAGTCTTAAAATAGTTTTTGCACAAAATAGAAGATCTGAAGCATTGAATGAATTTCTCATCTCATCTGAAAAAATATCATCTGTCAATGATAGATCATCAGATCGAGGTGGATATCCTTTGTCATAGAGATATTGAAAGAAGAGTTGAAATAGAATCCTTGTTTCAGAACTGATTCCTTGTGCAGATGGAGGATTCATTGAATTATCATTCAAATCACATATGGGGTCAAAAATATTGATGGCTGTGATAATTTAATAAGGTGATATAAGGATTGAATGACTCAATTCACAGAATAAATTCTGTGCTTCTTGCAAAGTACCAATCATCTAGAAAGCACTGATAAAGTGAATTTTCTGCAACCAATTTAAGTAAACACACACCTCAGAAATATTTTGTTTAAACTGATTAGTAAGTTAAAGCTTTGTCAAAAGGCATGAAGGGCTTGACAGTCTTCTAGATTTATATTTGTTGAAAAAAGCATCTCAGAATATAACCTATTTGTAAGATCATACAATTCCTTCAAATCATTGTTTTCAAATGCTTAGTGGATTTCACTAATCTGTTGAAAAATGTATGAAACAGATAGTTTAAACAAATTGAGAAGAATCTTACATTTACACTCTGAAGATGTGTCATCACCATTTGCAAACAAACTGAGTCTGTTGACAAATTGGGCATTGCAGGAAAATTTGTAGGCTATTCAGATAACTTTGAAAATAAACTATAATCATGCATCTGTAAAAGATGAGATGGAAATACTTCAGGCAAGTATCAGAAATTATCAAAGCCAATAATAGCAAGATAAATTAATTAAAGAGAAACAATGGGTGGCAAGGCTTTGCACTATGCTGAGTATATGGCACTTAATGTGGCATAGGCTTTTACCAGAGATGCACGACTAGAGCTTAGATGATTAATAGTGATAGCCTAAATTTTATGATAAACAGAGCTGAGTTCCCACCAATCACCTTCACAATTATTGATTGTCTCAATAGTCTTCATAAAAACAGCTTGCTCAATTCCTTCATCCAGTCCTTAACTGCTGGAGATTTATCATTCACTTCAACTCACAAATACAAAATAATAAAACATACATTTGAATAATATGACTTCCACTGAGAAGATGTTCAAAAGACCACTAAAAAAACCTTAGATATTGATTTATCAAATGGCAAACCTCTACCATAATGTTGAATCAATCTATAGAGTAAAGCTTGTGCTTCTAATGTCTCACTTGGAGTACATAGCAAAAGCCCTTGATCATGAATGCAATAGTCTTCAAAAGAGTGAAGCCAATCATGCATTGTGAAGATGCTATCAACCTAGCAACAATAGAAAAACTAAGAATTTGACATGCAAGATGATCATTGGTATCATTTTCATTTGAAGTCAACAAATTAATTGACATATCAGAATAGGGGTAAGGGCAGAAAAGAAAATTGAAACTGGCTTTGTGATGGTCAATGTTGGTGTTGATGAATCTTGTTTTGAGAATAAAATGACATTTTTTGTTGTTGTTGAAGTGGTATTGTTTGCAAGAAGTTGCATATCAAGATTGTTCTCAGAAAAGTTAGAAAAAGATGTGATTAGTGGTGTGGAAAATGGTGTTGATAAACATCAAATACTAGATCTACTAAACTAATTTAACTCTTGAAATTAAATGATTGTTATACTAAGATTTGAAACATACCTCATTGTCTCTATTGTTACCACTACCTTTAGCAGGTGCACCTAGACAGTGCCTTTGAATACAAGCAAGTGGTTTGTTACCACTTTCACTGTCATAACCATTTGTATTAATGTCACAATATCAAAACCTATATAACACATGATCGATAAAGCATGGATGAGAGAGAGTTTCACTTAGAAAAACAAGTCTGTCTATCCAACCTTTGCCAGCTATACAATTGTTAATTGATATTATCTGACAATCACACTTATTGTATCACTTACTGATTCAAATTGTAGATATATTAACACTTGAATTCTTGAATGATGCAGCAATCTGGTCAAGCTTCAAGATTGTGAAATTATAGCCAGCAATATCTGCATTTTTGAGAAGCCGACCATGTTTTGTTTGTTGTAAATTTTCAAGTTTGAGTGCCCAAAAATGGAAATTGCCAAAATTATTGATCATCCCACTAGAGGGATGAAGGATTTCATTCATTTTGAAGTGATATTGCTGGAAATGTTGAACTAGAGCAGAGTTGAAAGCTTTCCATAATGGTTCACATAGAGTAGCCAAGATGGTAATATCAACTGATAAATTGTTATTCTCCAAATGTGCAACAAATGTTGATAAGCAATTTTTATATAGGCAAGGCTCATGTTTTTTTCAGTTGCAGCAAAGATCACAATCAAGGCAATCAGGTTAAGTGGTGTTAATGGGCTGCAGAAAATAATTTCAAAATGCATAATTAGACATGAGTTACAAACTTACACCAAAAGGAAGTATTAAGATTTGATATGCTTTGACAGCTTTGTGGTTTCTCAAATTGATGACCTGCTTGAGCTTGAGCCACCACTCACAGGAGCATCATGAAATGACTGTGTCAATCTAGTAGCAGAGCAAAGTTGATGTCCACATGATGAAGCCACTATGGCATGGGAACCAAAAGCACTGGATGTCAAAAATGTTTGGCGACCATGTTCTACTCTACAATCATTGGCAGTGCCATGAGTGTGAGGCAGAGGAGGGAACCAAGCTCTGGATATATTGACATCACCAGCAGGTGTCAGAGAAGCTGAGGGCATCAACAGTGAGGGTAAAGTTGCTGCAATTGGGGAGTGAATAATCCATGGCTGATGACATGCTCCACATTGAGACTGAAAATATTAACCCATGAAGGCTGTAAAATAGCAATGAGATTGACATAAAAACTCAATATAACAATGACAAA
Source organism: Termitomyces sp. T69sscA (assembly GCA_017657225.1). Taxonomy (NCBI): domain Eukaryota; kingdom Fungi; phylum Basidiomycota; class Agaricomycetes; order Agaricales; family Lyophyllaceae; genus Termitomyces; species Termitomyces sp. T69sscA. The sequence goes on along the minus strand of JAGGAQ010006004.1, from coordinate 7,840 downwards.
TATACAAGTGTAAATGCTGTGCATACTCCAGGTATGCCTCCTCTAAGAGGTGAGTTTTCTTGGACGGAAGAAATGTCATGTTGATTTTGATGATGCTAGCACCAACATTGAGTGCCATAAAAAACAACATAGTCAGCCTCATCCATAAACAGAAGTCTTGTGTGACAGATTGCTTGAACTACAATCAGGACATAGACAGCCTCTGATTAGGCAGTCCTCTGTCTTGCCACTTGAGAACATGGTGGTAAAGAGTACTTCAGCTGTGTAGCGTTCAGAAAAGCATCAAAAAGTTGGTAAAGAAGGAAGACATTATGGATGCTGCCCTCCATCAGAAAACAAGATGCTTCAGGCCTAGAAACAAGATGCCCAGTATGAATCAACAAGTTTGAGATGCTGAAAATGAAATCATCAGAGTTTAAAACAAAAATGAAACATCAAATACAAACTTCATACTCTTGTGTACTGAATTTTGATCAGTAAAACAATTACCAAAACATATTTTCCAGTGATCATGAATAATATTTGAAACTCATATTTTTGTCCAAAGGTGCCCTCCATAGTTGAAGGGATTAATGTTGTCTGAAACTCTGACTTTCTGGCAATCACTGTGTGATGTTGTCAACTTCATACTTAATGCCAACTTTCCAAAGTCCCCTTGCTCACCCCCCTCCCCCCAGACACATCACATGTATGTGTGCAAACTTTTTTGGCAATAAGTTCCCACCCAAAGACCTCATGTGACCAGTCATGTAACATGTTTGAGTGTTGTCAATGACTTAGAGTGCTCGAAAAAGTTGAACTTGGGTACTTACATGACAATTGTCTACAACGAGACTTATTCTTGTACTTGATACCTAAATTTGTACAGATATCTACAGTATGTGATAGTAATACTAATTACTACAAAACACAGCGCGTCGTGCCTACTCAGGGCTTAGTAATGCATGTGGGTGGGGCAAGGTGGTAGAGGCCCAGATACTGCATAGAGGGCTGAGGAGGTTAGGATAGTAGCTGGCAGAACATAATCTCTAAGACTTACATCTGGTCATGTTGACCGGGATCCTGGGGGGAGGCTACGAGAGGAAGTAGTGGTACCAGGTCAGGACACAACGATCAAAACAACAACGATCGTGGGTCATGCACGTGATCCACGTGACGTGTCCGGGAGGGGGGTGAGCTGGGGGCAGCTAACTTTCCACCAGTGCGCGCACGGGTTCAACCTGGGATTTTAGCCTGAGCTTTCTCGTAAAATCTGAATAAAACAACAAGTTTCCATGATATTTGATGTTCTCCGCTATTTGATTCGTCATCTCGGTCGTGCCCTTGTTCCTTTACGGATCCGTCTCGCATACCTTCTCTACCGAAGCCCATTGCTTACACGAAACGTCTTGCTCCTTGATCCGTGGACTGTCATTAAGACGACGAGCATCGCACGGCTCCGACAAGAAGCAGCTGCGCATGCCTTCGTTTGTCAACATACATCTGTTCCCATTCCCGCTCTCCTTGATAGTTGGACACATGATAATGTCGACATCGGGTATTTACGCTTCTCCGTAGTTCCTGGAGAACTGCTTGAGACTGCATGGCTCATGATGACACCCAAATCGCAAGCCCGTACAGCGATGGAGCTCAGAGCATATATTGCGGAAATCCGTGCCCTGCAACAAGAGCCAACGCCGGCCGGGTGGATTGGGTCTGTAGGGAAGAAGGGTGTAATATGTCCAAGGATTGGGATGCATGGACGCCCTTGTGGACCATGGGAAACAGAAGTAGAGTTTAACGCGTTTCTCTTGAAACCACTGGATAGATGCAAGCCTGGAGATTGGCAACGGACGTTCAGGGATGCTTTGGCTAATTATAACCATCGGATTGTCTTCTCTCATGCAGATCTTTCTCCAGACAATGTGATGGTTGATAAAGAAACAGGAAAAGTGACTGGTATAATAGATTGGCAGATGGCAGGGTGGTGGCCGGAATATTGGGAGTATAGAAAAGCAATGTACCGTGGTAGGTCGTCTATCAATTGGTGGACGAAGCTATTGGATGAAGTTATGGAGACGCACTGGGAAAAGTGGGGGTTGGAATCGGACTTGGAGAATTTCGTATGAACATCATGCAAATGACTGTCCTTACTTGTCTTTGCCTAGTAATCACTAAAATTCTTCTCTCCTACTAGTAAAAATGTCTTCTAAAATTGATCGGAGGTCAGCACTCAGCAACCAGCATGACAGTAATAAGATCTGGAGCGGTGATCGGGATATAGCACATTTGACAAGTACAATAATACTGTGGTTGATTTTACCATATTCCTGCCATCAGCTCTGGGCTCTTACTACTGGGAGAAGAATAAGAGATTCTCATATGTTCAAGTCATACATCATTTCATTTTCGCTGTTTCTCAGTGAGCGGTATTCTTTTAATAACGTTAGAATGGTTTTCCAGTATCTTTCATACTAAGAGAGTTAGGGTGATACAGAACAATCTAGTGACCCACCAGAATGCGTGTGGCAAAATATGACGTGCGATATTGGAACAAAGCAATGTTCGGGAAAGAGTGGGTCTGTAAAAGGAGGTGGCGAAAAAGACATGGAAGCCGAGCCATTTCTTGAATAAGTTCTCAACCTAGCATTGCATTAATTAACATCATTCAAGTTGACTTCTCCCCTGCCAAATCTGATTTTACTTACTATCTCACTATCGAAACATCATACGACATCTCACATCACACCTGACCCCCCATTGTGGACTAGATAGCGCCGAACGCTAAGAGACGAGATACTGCACTATTTGTGACGAGTATTTCGAATCACTCGAAGAGCTACTTCAGCATTTTCGAACATCAGATGTACATCCGCGTTGCGAGCCTTGCGATCGCGGCTTCCTAAACAAGAACTCTGGCAGAAGGGTAAGCTTTATGCGCCACACACATTCTGCATTCCCGACCCTAACTGTATCTTTTCCCTCCTAGCATTATTCCTTATCATGTAATCACATCTACTGCGCTGTCTGCAACAAACTCTTTGAAACATATTCAGCGCTCAATGTGTATCTCGAACACTCCATCCGTCATTCGGATGATTCCGACTACGACGATGAGGACTCTGTCGATGACCGTCCGGATGGTTGGGAGGAGGAACTCGATGAGCAACTAGAGAGAGAAGCATGTGCTCAACAAGTAGAGGAGCAATTTTCTGCTGACCCTGAAGAAGAGAAGAGACTGTCAAACATGCAGCGCAGGCAGGCAATGTTGGTTAGTAGACCCCTTTCATTGTTATATCCCTTTTTCACTAACACGATGTCTTAGAAATTTATGGTCCACTGCAAGCGCGGTGTACCGAGCGAATCGCGCTCACACTGTTGCCCAGTCTGTCTCGGTCATCCAAAGACCGTGACATCAACTCGCTGTGGCCAACCTTTCTGCATACCGTGAGGCGAACCATGAATGTATGATCGGATTGTAATCTTACACTTCTTCCCAGATGCATCCCAAAGCTATCGAGCAGAAAGGTGAATGCCCATCATGCAGGACAAAGAACGGTAAAACGCACATACGTAAGCTTGACATGGGAATGTACTAGACGTGATGTGTTGATTATTTCTGTTTACCAATAAAAATCAATCTTTTCCTCACCATAATCCGTCATTTTTAATGTATAAACACGTCAAAGTGGAGATACTTTCCTTGATGACATTTTCCCTCTCGCTGCTGGCATTTCTCATGACACACGAAAACATCGATGTAGGTTAGATACTTTTATTTAAAAGTGAGAGAGCTCTGCGCCACACATGGGCAGCAGAAAAAACCTTTTCCATTGCTGGGCGTACTATGTGTGAGAGAGACAGAATGACTGCCCACGTTGATCGGTACGACTTCGTTGGTTCTTGTCAATTTCACTGCTTCTTTCCTCGTGATATACAAGTGTGGGTAATCTCCTGACGTTTTTCACATCCGCAAACGTCGTATTGAAGCGCTGTAATAATAAGCGGTGCGCGCCCAAAGAAGTTGGAAGGTACGTATCATCTGATCAAATTTCGCTGTACCTTGGATCCTCAGACCAATGTCACCTGGTCCTTTCAACAGATACACTACAAATGACGAGATCAATCATGTTCTCGAGCTGCATCTTGTCCTTACTTTTGACTCACTCAGAGACAGTCAACATGGTGGATCTCCTACAGTTGACTAAGGAGTCACACGCAAAGTAAACCATATTAGCGCTTCACAGCAATCTACCTAATGGAGGTGCAAGGTTCGTTGAGCGAAGATGGTAAGTATGCTTTCGGCCGCTAGCCGATAGGGTCGTGAGGTCTACTATGAAAATCAATCTCGTCATCTTGTTGGAGAGATATGGCACGCATCTATGATATCAAGCATCTTTGAATGTTTTTGCTCATTTGCACTTGGATTATACAGTGTTTGAAATGAGCTTGGCGTCTCGATTGGTTGACATGACGATTCTTCAACTCTACAAATGCTGGAGGATTTCGCAATTGATCTTGCAAACGTTCAACTTGCAGGTAATTGGTAGGTCCCGGAGATCCGTATCTCTCCGGATACGAAGTTCCTTTTCGGGAATATTTCTTTTATACTGCCCACTCAGAACTGTTTCTTTATTATTCTCCAGACAGGGGCTACTTTTGTGGCCATACAACAAGATCTATTAGTTGCTACGACAACAACGTGTATTATGATGATTCAACGTCGGGTTTGCGCACATCTTCGTTGTGGTGAGCATCTTCGACGTCAAGACCGGGCCTACTTAAAACGAATATCACGGCACGAGGCCGAGGCCGTCAAGGGCTTCGTCGACTAGAGTGGCCGCAAGGCTGCACAGCCTAAACCATCAACACAACAAACAACGTGGTTCCAAGACATTGGCTCCACGCAACTGCATTCATATCGAAATATTTATAGTCGGCATCTGCTTCCCAATCGGTGGTAATTCGTCGTCTTGTGGCCACTCACGATTTCCACCCTTCTGTATCGAAAGTGCAAAGTCATGCAGCGCTCTGGACTCATCCGCGCGGCGATCCGTAGTATTTCCGCCTTTTTCAGTGAAACACTTCCTTCAAGCATAAGATCGATAAATCTCCCAAATCCATCTGACTCCTTTGTGGAGTTTCGCCCTCAGACACGTAGTTGTGAAGATTGGGAAAAGGAAGTGCTGGAGGTCTACGTGTCTAGTGAGAGTGGTGATTATGGTTCCCATAAAACGCGCATCTCGGCAGAAAAAGTCGTTGAGCTTCGTGCTTACAAAGACCATGCATCCAGCAATCTCTACCAATATCTTGTCGCTGCAATATCCGCGATGCATACTCCTGATCACCATGTCTACTTGTACTTGCAAATGGTGCCCCTAAACACCCACACCTTAACTACTGTTGTAAAAAAGCTAGATGCTTGGCCAAGCAATAACGCCTTGTTGGTTGAACAAACTTGCTTTGACTCGGATAGTCTCCCTGTGCTCCTCGACCTCATCCTCCTTGTCCCCGTTGTCTCCAGCATTTCTGATCAATACATATTCAAAGATTTCGAATTCTTCTTTGCCGACCTGATCCTCCGTGCTCTCCAAGAGCTTTTCCACCATACTTGTCCTAAACGCGATCCAAGATACATGGATCCTACCTTTGTCATTCTAGATGCAAGTGGAACGGTGAAGCGACGAGAACTATGTTTTGTTCTCCCTTTTCGCTCTCAGTTACTCGACCAAATTGAGCCCCTTTTCATTGAGAAACGAAGGAAACTTGGATTGCATGTTCGTGTCTCTTTCATCGGAGACTGCCTGATTGATGAAACGTGATGCCTTCACTCGCTATAGGATACACCGAAACCAGCGAGGTTCAAAAGAACAACGCCCTCGCGGCTTGATAAGGGGAAGCGTCCGGAACGCTCTGTAACTATATCAGAAGGCGTAAGTCCGGATCATCCACGCTCAGAAAAGCCCAAGAAGCGTACAGTAAAGGATCAATGCAAGGCAGAAGGGAGCCATTCATGAGATGGCATATATCTTTAGCATGTTCAATATTTATAGCGCGACGATCAACTGCAGCGCAAGGCATTGTTGCGACCCGCTTCTACGATTTTGATCTTGGCCAAAATGTCACTGTTCACGTTACTTGGCCCTTTCTCCAAGGCGGCGTTGAACGCTTCATTCACCTCTCACTGATGTATTCAATTCCTGTAGTTGAGCTTTTATCTCTGTGTCTCGGGTTAATTTCACAGTGTTCAATCAAGCCTTTGTTTCTAGTATAACTTTCTAACAGGTACAATAGTTCAAGGCATGAATGGACAGAGCATACAGTGCTAGCACTCCAGAGTGTTGTTCTTGGGCCAAGGAAAGTACTGAGAAAGAAACTCTGCCATTTCTAATGCACCAAATTCTAAAGCAAATGTCTTTTCTACAGTAAAAAGCTGGCTAAAAAACGAGCAGCAAGGTTTCTTTTTGACTCTCTCCCCATGTCTTACCCATACCCTGATAATCTGATTTGGAATTTGTTCCAGAGCCTAGCACTGTCATATAATACTGAAAAGATTACCCATGAGAGTGTAAAGACCAATTCTCTAGAGCGTCAATAAAAAAGACCTAAGTCGCGTAAGCATGTGGGGGTTGCGTGAAAGCTCGACCGGGAGATAAGCTCGAGTATCTCATTCCATTATGATCCACAACAATAGCTTTATGATTCATACAATGAAGGCACAGCACAGCTCACTCCAGCCATCCAGCCTCCATCATCCATACATCCATCATACATCTTCCACAAAACGAAATTCAGGGAAGTCTGAAAAAAATTCCCCCTAGCCGACTTGAACGACTGACCTCGTCATTTGCAACGAGAAACTACGTAAATACTAGTGACGCGCTCTACCGCTGAGCTAAGGGGGATATTACCATACGTCGTACCTGGGTCTATTGGCCAGTCTACTCGACTGAGGGGTGAGAAGGACTGCGTTGCGCGTCAAAAGTGCTCAGTGGAGTGCTCTCGTCAGCGCCTAGATCACATCGCGACTTCTCACACGGATGCACAGCACGGATCCGGATCTGCATAGGTCGCAAATCACAGTCGGACTTGACATAAAATTCGCTTACTCTCCGGGACGTGAATTCCGAGGTGACCCCCACATCGTCTGCCCATGTATCATGTCCGTACCGTATCTCCATGAAATAACGCTCCGTGCCGCTTGACGATGACGATGAAGATGACGATGACGATTCGTCACTAAGACCGGTGAAATATCTATTGGGCGAAAAGGTAAAATACAAAGAAGAATTCAGAATCAGGGATAACGTGTATGTATATGCACAGCAGCTCGTGTAAATGTGAATTCAAATTTAGACTCTGAGTGTGGGGAAGGCGTCCTACGTATTTACCGATCAGCCAGGCGCCAGAGACCCGGCCGAACCCTGATTGGGGATGTGCTTGCCCATGTGCGATGGACGAGGGGTGTTCCGCGGCTGGAGACGGGCGTTGTAGTCAGATGGGTTACGAGTGATGGATGGGATGGGCATGGGCATGGGATGATATCGACGTTTGGACATGGAGCGTCTCGTATGTACGTATGTGATGACTTATGCACGAAAGCATTGCATGGATAGCGTTCAGGGCTTGTTTTTCGAGGCCCAGGCTCGGGTTTGTGGGTCGATGTGGCGGACGAACGGCCCTGGATGGAATGCTCCGACATGGAATGGAGGGTTATCTTGATTGTTGGTGATTGTGGAGATGGATGGGAGTGGAGTTGATGATAGGATAGATATGACAGATATTGTCATGATCGAGCATGATCGGTATATTTTCGCCGTGTCTACTATTTCGCTTCTACTATGTTTTACCATACCTTCCT
>JAGGAQ010006003.1:0-75031 GCA_017657225.1 Termitomyces sp. T69sscA | reverse complement strand
TCACTTAGCGAGCCCAACGCTACCGGCCTTGTGACTGCCTACCCCGACACCACAAGGTACAATTTTGGGCGTCATCACCGCCCCCGCCCTGCCTCGGTCTCCTATGCTTTGCACCCCTCCTAGTGCTCTGCATCTGTGTACACGGTGATCACCATGTAAGGTATTTGCCCAGTGGACTGAGCCCCCGTGGTCAGCGGAACCTGACAGCTCTGATGACAACTGCATTTGAGTCCCAAGCATCAATGTCATCAGGATATCTGTATCCCAAACTGGTTGTGATTATAGCCTTGAAGAGGGAAATACAACACCCCATTTTGTCACACCCTCAACCACAATCAGTTCCACTATGCCAAATGCAGTCCTGGTAATACATCTGATGCCAGATTGCACTGCTTGATCCAAATTACATATCAAAGTTGGTGTAAGGGAAGTGCTTACATCTGCGGAACTCCTTCCACAGAGCTAGCAAGCACCAGTAACAAGTGGGAGTCAAGTGGGCGCAGAGGCAGGCAAGAGTCAGACAAGGGACTGGCAGGACTTAACCAAGTGGTCAGGTGTCGCTAGAGAGCTTACAGTTGGTTCAGTGTGTAGGCCAGAAGAACACTGCTATTGTTCAGCCTGGGGATATTCTATCCACAGGCTGCCTATATATACTACATCAGTGGCTGTGCTATTACTAATACTGTTTAACTAATCAGGCCCTGGTATGTAATGGAGTATGACTAACCATAACTGATGCTGAATAAAGTCCATGCATATAACTCATCAAGGCTGACTACTAGAAGACAGAAGGGGATAGGGCAGGCCAAGCGGTCATTCAGATGTGCTAAGAGTGGGCACATCCTTGGACTAAGCTTGCATTAGAGTTGGACATGGTCTGGAAACTGGTCCCTGACAGTTGAGAGACCATAAGCTTCACAAGCATTGTAAAAACTGTTGGGAGATAAGTAATCAAAACCTTTCATCTTTAGAAGATAGGTGTGGGTTCTATTATGGTGATCCCACATTTTCAGACTTGCTAGAAGACTCATGAGATTACAGGTCTGGACCCTAGCTTGAAATTTAGCTATGTCATTGGCAAATTGGGAAAGAAGTTTGAGATGCTGAGGCCCCTGCAATTTGATAACTCTGTACAAACACTACACTTATGGAAATACATCTGGTGAGTATCTTTGAGGTTGCTCAGAAAACGAGCATTAAGAACTGTGTAGTTGTGAAAATCTACAACCAACTGTAAGGCCTGATCAAACAAATCTTCAATGCACCATTTCTCCCATCCATCAGGGTCCGACAATGGCCTGGGGTTGCCTTTTCAAAGCATGGTTGAAGTCCATTAATGTTGCAGCCACAGGCCACTTGAACAACTCTTGGGCAACCCTATTCTTGACCTCTAGTACTGACTGTGTAGTCAACCAGGGTTTGGGCTTGTTTGAGGGAGGTGTCTGCTTATACAAATCAACAAAATATTGCCTTGTTATTTCCACCATAGTGGCTGGATCAGTCTCAACAATTCTTGATTGCCCTGGAACACTAAGGGCAATTAGAAGTGGGATGAATGCCAATGATTTATCCAATAATTTTCCGGATGGACTGCCTCCCAGCACTACCACCATTTGACCATGATCATAATAGTAAGCTGTCAGGGAACTTTCATTTTTTGGTCTACACTGACTTCTCCTTGATTCACTCTCCTATACTTCAGCCCACCTCTTATGCCACTCTCCAGAACCCCTGAGGCTTGCTCTAGACCTTTGGAGATCTCTGGAGATCTCTGGAGGTCATTTCCTTTCTGGAAAACCTTTGGAACTTCTCACTCTTCCTGTTTGAGCATTATCTAAGGTTAAGGTTAGTGACTAATCTATACAGTTGTTCTTATGCCTCCACTGCCTGCTGATGTGCTGCACTAGGCAGCAGGGATCTCTAAACTTGCTCTCTTTGGATTCCCCTCTGCTAGGTGATTAGTTACCATTGCATTGTTAATTATTGTTCCTAATATGACTTTGGATTCCCCTCTGCCAAATGTGTGACTAAGTTGCAACTCCTGGAGGTCACCCTTACACAAGCACACTCAATTATCTCAGCCTTCCTGGCTGCATATAGATCATGGTGTAAACCACACCTAATGGCTACCAAGTATTCCATTATGGAAGTGGCTGGACAAGGCTTCATTGAATCATATTCATGTTGGTGAGTTTTCTATGCTCTCTGCAAGCCATACACCATACAAGAAGAGTTTGGAGCAGCCACAAAAAAATAGAGATGTCTTCCTCCAACATGCTCTATGCATGAAACCAGTTACCACCACTTAGTCAATGATGGCTGTTAGTAACAATATTATCAGCCTCTGTTGATTGCCAGACTCTACACATCCAATCCTTTGCTCAATTATGATCTGGAATCAGCTGTCAAAGGTCAGTCCCACCAACCTTATCTAAAATTATAAGGCATATCAAGAATATAAGCCATTGCTTAGCAAAGACATTATTGTTAGCCCTCTCTAAAGGGAAAACTGTAGTGTTCAAGTCCCCAAACCTGGACTATGACATGTTTGTCTGCCATATTGCATCTATCAGATGTGACCAGAACTCTCTAGACAGTTGATCCAGGTTGGGATCACATAGTACATAAACTGCAAACACCCAATGAATGAAGAAAGTATGACTTGATGAGGGGATAACCACATCAGCTGCTGCAACCTGTCCCTTAAGTGAGGCATGTTGGAGAGAGACGTGTGAGACAACCTGCAGGTCCTTTTGAACTCCCAAACAATGCTCCACTTTTCACACTGTGCTGAGCATAGTATTCCATTCTCCTTTACAATCTTGTAGTTAGCTAATTGTAGCTTAGTCCCCACATTTGATCTAGTCTTCTGGATAACACAAAGAAATGGGAGGCTAGCTTTGCAAGCAAGGGGCTAATATATGCCAATTTTATTGGACTGATAAGGCCATTTGTATTAAGTGCACATACACTTATTTGCACTTAAGGGACTAAGGGCATAGCTTCAACACATGTGACAATGTTAGGGGGCTTCCATTTTTGATCCACACTGACTTCTACTTGCTTCACCCCCCTACACTTTAGTCTTTTTTTTTATCCATTATTACATGCACAGGCCCCTGACACCCATTTTGCATGGAACTATTGACAAGTAGCTATGATTATGAGGGCTTCTAAATTCCACACCCCCCGCTATGTGGATAAGGTGGGCTGACACGTCTAAGCACCATTTTAGACAGAGCCCTTCTAGTACATCTTGAGATTGTGCACTGCTGGTATGACTGAACTGAGGCAGTAGGCACAACAAAAGCTTGCTGGGCAAGCAGGGGGTGAGGACAAGCAATTGACCACTGTTCTTACCAAGGCATCTAAAGGGAGGTTAGTGCTGGTGGGCTTGAGGCCATATACTGTGATTAGAACAGGTCTCATGTAAGGATAGTTGATAGAGTAAAAAGTTAGTTTTGAAGTAGCATGGTAGAGAATGTAACTATGTCAGTGAGTTTGATTGTGGCTTCTGGGTTTGAGGGTTGCGGTGAAGTGCTTGGTGGCTTTGGCAAATCTGCAGATGTGCTTAAAGGCTGTTGGTGCTGATAGGAAGAATGAAGTGGACTCAGCTTTGCATTTCAAGGGGCATGTGAGGTGAGTGAATTGTTTATGCTGGTATTGGAGGCACTTGATGAGGAAGTGCTCAGCAGTCTTGATGGTTATTCTTTGGCAGTAAGGGCAGGTCAGCAATTCTGCTTTTCTAATATGAAAGAGGTGGTGATCAAGTGGCAAGTGGGTAGTATGTAGCTGTGTGAGGAGCACTGAATAGCTATGGCTGCAATCCTTGAAAAGTTGCATGTAGTTTTGTGAGGGAGGCCAAGGGCAAACTCAATGAGCTCCCCTCCATAAACTGCATGCTCAGCACTTGAGCTGAAGTGATACCTCAGCAAGGCCTTTTTCTCACCATTCATGAATAAAACTGCGGCAGTGCCAATGCCACCTTCATAACCAGAACCATTGCAGAATACTGCTGTTTGGATACATTCATATGTGGCTTGGATGTCTTGCAGGGCCTTGGCTGCCTTGGAGGGGGCTATGTGGGTGCTAAGCAAGGGTTGATAACTTGAGTGTTGTTGTGTCAGCTGGAAAGTCTCAAACTCAGTAGGGGTAAGGTCAGTAAAGCAGAATAGATTGTGCAGCAGTGATCTATGCTGCTTCATGGGCTGCCTAGCTGCTGCCCTGATGGGTTTGAACAGCTGATGGGAGGAGGAGAGGGAGGAGAGGTGTATTGCAGCCTGAGTTAGTACTACTAAGGAAGAAGTTAACATGGACTTCCAACATGTCACCTGCAGTGGTGCATAGAGCACCCATGATGGTTGTGGTGGCTCTCCTCTGAGCTGAGGAGAGGCATCTGGCAACTGCAACTGACCCTGTCTTCCATTTACTGCTAGCAGTTGAGCTGATGCCTGTGAACCAGATGTCAGTAGCATAGATTAGTGCTGAGACTGCTACTGTATTGTACAGTTGGTAGATGCTATGGGCCAGCATGCTGACCAAGACTTGCAAGAGTCTGGCTACTTTGTGAGTCCACCATGCAGCCTGAGCTGTATCCATGTGCATATGAGCTGACCAATGTAACTTGGGGTCAAATGACACCCAAGTATTTCAATGACTGAACAGGTTCAATAGTTTGGAGAATAGTGGAGCCGTCAGCTCTACAGCTGCGCAGTGTGAGGCTAGAGGGCAGTGTATCATGATGAGAGTGAGGAAAATCCATCAGAGCTAACTTGATGTGCTCAAAGGAGAAGTTATAAGAGAATGGCCATTTGAACCTGCCTTGAGCATGTTCCATGATGTCTTTCACTATGGTGTGTGTCTCCATTAGAGACCAGGCAACTGTGAGGAACATTATGTCATTGTCAAAGCCTAAAACCATTTTTACCTTGCTACCTGGCCTTGCTACTTCAATAAGAGGAGCATTGTACATTGAGAGGGGGCAGCCCTGCATGGTGCCATTGTTGACTGGGATCCAGTCAGACAGTAAGTTGTCAAACCTTAGTTGCATCCATTTGTTGGTCAGCATCCAATTGGCTAGTTTAATGAATGTGGTGGGAACACCACATTTGTGCATGTTGTGGAGGAGGCAGGTCTGGGCAGGGTCCCAGCAGGCAATGTTAGCAAAGAGTAGTAAGAAGTAATGCAAAAGAAGTGCTTAGCAGCTGTAGGTGCTTAGCAGTTGTAGGTGCTTAGCAGTTGTAGGTGCTTAGCAGTTGTAGGTGCTTAGCAGTTGTAGGTGCTTAGCAGTTGTAGGTGCTTAGCAGTTGTAGGTGCTTAGCAGTTGTAGGTGCTTAGCAGTTGTAGGTGCTTAGCAGTTGTAGGTGCTTAGCAGTTGTAGGTGCTAAACACATAATAAATGCTGAACACTGGCATAGTCCCAGCAGAATAATAAAATGTTAAGCAATGCTCTGGCAATGAATAAGGATAAGACCAAGTTTTGGAGCCCTGAAGCTCAAGGTGTAAGAGGAATGGGTGAAGAGTAACTTGTTCTTTGGAAGTACAGTAGATACAGTTTAAATAGTAAAGCAATAAGTGAGTTCACCATTGGCAACCAAAGGTCACCAAATCAGAATGATGGTGGTATGGCTGATGCAGTTGCTAAGGCACTACAGCAAAGTTAATGAATCCACAGGTATCAAGAAAAATAAATAAAGAGAAAAGAAATCAGTAATTGATAATGATAATGATAAAAACTTGACACACATGAACTGTAGCGGCTTGTTGCAGAATTCAAACCCCAGCTGAAAGGTACCAGGCAGACTATAAACACTATGACCACTAGTCTACAAGCCATTGCCAATAATTATGTTAGTATTCCTCAAGACACAATAGTACATCAGCGCATTTCAGCAACCTGTTCTGTGTCAAGAATTAGAGTGTTACTGGCATTGTAGTAGGGGAAGCATTATTCTGAGTAGTCATAGTTGGCAGAAGAGCTCACAGAGATTACAGACAAGAGATTTTTTGCAAATTGCACATGAATTTTATCTGAACAGGCAGTCTGGTCACAATAAAACTGTGTCAGATTCCAAAGATTTGCACTGTACAGTGTACAAGACAGCAAATGCGCATAACCTGTTGGAATCTGAACTATAGAACAGAGATATTTGTAAGTGTTTATCTTAAGGTACAGTGAATTGTTGTTGTATATATGTATGTAAAAGAACTCACCCTCAGTAAATGACTGAGGGTGTTTGTACATACCAGGAGAATATATAGTATCTTCTGTCCATTGTCCTCTGTGACAATGGATGTATAGTAGCAAAGGTGAAACAAGGTGTTGAGCGGGGATTGAAGGTATGCGGTGGTGAACACATGACAGAAGTTGTGTGGAGGGAAATATGAGATAAACTATTCAGGACCTACAAAAAGATCCGATGTGTAGAGTTATACGAGTAATTAGACTACAGGCTAATCAGTATGTGTGATGTATGTATGAAATAAGAAAAAGCTCACCCTCAGTTGCTCCAATGATAAGATAATTGACCGAGGAGTGGCTTGTGTTTATCTCTAAATAAGTATAGAAAATATTAAGGTTTGTCTCCAAAGAATAGCGAATACCAATCGGTGGGCCACCTCTTGTGGCCGGTAGAGGTATTCCTAAATAGGAAAAATGTGTGTGACATCATAGTGTCGTGGTTGCGAGTCATTCCTCAACAGGATGCGAGCCTTGGAACACCTCAGTCATTTACACAATGGACTGAGGTGAGCCCGAGCCCATACATATATATCCACATTAGACTAATATTATATATACCTAGTCTGATATTCAACACAAAGCAAGTGTGATATGTGTGTGGCCACTTACTGTGCTTGGCCACCTCACATCAACAGTTTAAACAAGACTGATGGTATAGTTGTGATCGGTTCAAATGTATATGTGTACTTGAGACAGAGCAGCTGGTGGCTCAATGTCCCTGGCCATTATGCATGTGGTGACACTTCATGTTATCACATAGTAGGCCAGTCCAGTGTCCCCTTTCACATTGTCACATCCTTGCCATTCTAACAGTGTGGAGGGTTAAAGAAGCTTGGGTGGTCTGCACCTGACTGCTCCCAACCTAGCATCTGCCAAACAATGGCACTGGACCAAGAACGGCCAAACGGTCTGACCTGACATGGATGATGGAGAGTACCGTGAGCCAAAAATGCTCCTTACCCCTGGAACCTGCATTTACATTGAACAATGCCTCTGCTTTGCAAAACAGGTTGGCACCATTTGAAATGGTCAAAAAAATTTGCAGAGTACTTTTGTCAGATTCTTTTGTCTAACAAATCCATGCTTAGCCTGTTTTCTAGGGTGATTCACTGTGCCTAAGATTCATGGATGAGGCGACCTAAAAACCGCTGGTTGACACTACCACTGTCAATTGATAGGATTATGCTGAAATTGACAACATGAGACAGGAAGGCTTTTATGCCATTATGCGCCTTTCCACCAGATCCTTTCGCCTATACATGAGACTCGAGTTCACCAATAAAACCCCTGATTCTGTACGATGCGGCCCACAAAGTAGTTGAGTGGACTTACTTCTTCCAGGCTTTAACCTGCAAGTGAGATTCAAATGTGGAGAATTACTGTTTCCGAGGCCAGTCATAACAGAAAAATTGAAATCAGTTTCTTTCGTGGAGTATCCTCAGGAGGGCTTAGAAGGCGACAATGAGCAGGACACACGAAGATCGATTTCCCTTCTTTTCCACACTTACAGGCGGAGGCCAAAAAAAAAAGTAACCACGTCCATCCCATCTTTTCGTCGGCCTTCACAAGCTCTGTGAGTATCATGTGATGAAACTTAGTTGTAGGGACGGAGCAAAGACGCGGTATTATTCTGGGCCTCTGGTAAGCATGTCCTTGATTTTCGGCCTTTGTGCATTCTGGGATTTCTGATCGTGCTAAGAACGCGCATCTAAAACGAGGGGGAACGGGTGAAGGAGCTCCTGCATGATTTGATGAACCTGAACTCAGCCGAGCATCCTCAGAAAATACTCACACTGCGTTCTCACACATGACATGTACCTTGTTTTCCTGCAACACAATGCCTGTGTGAAGAGACCGACATGGTCAAGGGTGGTATGAAGAGGTGAGCATTGGTGATATGTACTTAGAGTGGTCGGGGAGGGCATGAGCTGACTCTTCCTTGCTCGGGGGCTTATCGCTTGCACTCAAAAAATAGTGAACAGTCCCGTTGCAACGACACTTGAATCATGATGAATGTCAATTCTTGCGCTGATGTTGTTCGGATGTTGCACCAGTTCCGATCTAGACATGTATTGTCTAGACTATATAGTCAAGGGTGTTGAATTCAGTTTCCTATTGACCATGACGCCTGACGAACGGGAAATCATAAAGGCCCTTGGAATCTTTCTCATACAAGAATTTAATGAAACAATCGTCATTATTCTGTTGTTTGGTATGTGCCAGTCAGAGCCATGATTTCTCTGCATTCACGAAAAAACAGCAATTTTCGTCCCCTTGGGAATACTTAGCCTGCAAAACTCTGTGCGGTCAGTCAGTGAGATGTTTAAAAGATTGTTGTTTGTTGATACCTCTTCAGGACACGAGTACACAGAAAGGCCGCATGTTTAGTGCTTTTTGGGATTCTTTCTGCGTCTTGTCTGCTTATTATCTACCTCATGGTTATCATCATTTACATTCGCTTTGGCATGATTGAAAATATTGGCACACCCATTGCAGAGAGACGCATATCAACCATCAAACAGGTTGACCCATGGTCTCGAGCTAGTTTTGTGCTTCAACTTGTCCCAGTATGTTTTCTTCAGCATGATTTCTATCGGCCTTACATATTGATAAGCTTCTTGCCAACGACACCCTGATCATATGGCGGGCTTGGGTGATTTTCTCGAAAAGGTGCTGGGCCCTGTATATACTAGCCATTTTCTGGCTGGCAACAGCTGGTATATTTGCCATTATCCTAAATGGTTTTTGCAGATCTTATATCATGTTATTACAGGTGTAATTTTTGGTGCCTTCTCCACTGTTTCTGGATCCTTATCCAACTCTCTACAATATGCAAGCTTTGGGCTAACACTTGGAACAAACATCCTAGCAACTTCTTTCATTGGATACACCCTTTGGTATATGTTTTTAATCTGGGTCTTCTTTTTTTTCGAACTTCATTCAACAGGGAATACCGGAAAGTGTTTAGAATTATTGGAAAGGAAAGAAGGGTTTGGAAGATCATGGTCTTGCTCTTTGAGATTGGATTCATATACTGTTTGCTTCAGGTTTGTTCTTACTGCTGTAAATGACATTACACCATTTAAATTGGTTGAAAAGACTGTTACAGTGATCACACTCATTGTTTCAGGTGCTGATGCACCAGCAATTCAGCATTCATTATTGCAGTTTGCCATGGACACTATCAGTACCATTTGTACAATGTTGTCGGCATGTCCCTCATCAAGCAGCTTATCCTATCATCTTACAAATTTCACAGGCACTCTATCCCATCATTGTAGCAATAGTCCTTCAGGGACCCTCTGTGATGCTCGGAATGCACATAACTGCATCTTCAATCTGCGAGTCCCAAGTCAATGCAAATATTGTGTAATTGGTGTTACTTGGTGCTATCTCAAAGCCTCCTAATGTAGACACAAGGATAAGATACAAATAAAAAGGCCTGTTGATAACATTACAGAGGCTAGTATCACTACCATGACTGTTTGTACAACAAGAGAAGTAAAGGACAGTGGTACTCCATGTAGTTCTCTTGTGAATATATATATTGTATGGCCCAGGTTCTGTAGAACACATCCAAACAGCCCATTAGAACCCTGCAACGACCCACTTGCAGGGCTTGTTGCATACAGCAGCTGCGCAAACCAACTTTCCTCAAGCTGAACAGACAATGGAAGGTAGCAACAAGTGTTAGAAGATAGTAGCCAAGAGCTTGTGTGCTTTAGATTCATGAGTGTGGCAACCTCGAAGCACTGGCTGACACTACCACTGTCAGTTGATAGGATTATACTGAAATTGACAACATGAGACAGGAAGGCTTTTATGCCATTATGCGCCTTTCCACCAGATCCTTTCGCCTATGCATGAGACTCGAGTTCACCAATAAAACCCCTGATTCTGTACGATTCGGCCCACAAAGTAGTTGAGTGGACTTACTTCTTCCAGGCTTTGACCTGCAAGTGAGACTGAAACGTGGAGAATTACTGTTTCCGAGGCCAGTCATAACAGAAAAATTGAAATCAGTTTCTTTCGTGGAGTATCCTCAGAGGGGGCTTAGAAGGCGACAATGAGCAGGACACACAAGTTCGATAGAATATTAATATTCCGGAACCACTCACACAAGAGTTATCATGGATTACACATAGTCCCAGCTTAAACGCCGGCCACCAGTAAATATCGTACGTAGCATAGCGAGAAGCAGTAAATCAAACGTCTTAATCTTAATCTCCGAGTCTTAATATCTAAGTCTTCGGTTCCGGAATATACTTCTTCGCCCAGCGCGCAGTCTCCCCACGGGCATTCAAAAGCGGATCTAGTGGTTCGAACGTCCACGATGCGGTATGGACGTGGTTGCCCATGGCAGGCGCGGGCGTGTACATCGACAGCGCTGCGAGGGATAGGTACGTGTGGTATGGGTCTACGAAGAGAGAGAGAGGGGGGAGATATCTGGTCAGCGACAAAAAACGCCGATTGATGAGGCGCGTACCAGGGTGTTCCCCAGGCGCTTTGGCTATACCGCCGTATTTAAACTGGCAGGACGCGAGGAATCTCGCGAGGCTATATGTATCGACGAGATCGCGAGCACCGAGGATCTGTGCGGCGCGGCACACGTGGTTCGTCAGATGGATGCGATGCAGGGAAGGAGGGATGACTGACGTGGAGGGAAGCCCCGCACCAAAAACAGTAGCACGCGTCCGCGTCTTTGCCGGTGCGTCCGCAGAACCCGCCAGAGGGGTGGCAGTTGCCGATGAGCCAATGGATCGTCAGCTGGCGCTGTGCGGGCGATAGTGGTGGCTTGGAGAGACCGGGAACGAGGTGGAGAGAAGCGATGGCGATGTACGTTGTGCCTCCTAATCGTTGATCAGAAGGGGGAAAGTCAAATTCGAGTTCTCAGATGGTCGGAGACGGGGAGTCCTGCCTACCTTGAGCTTCGCAGAATGGCGCCTGACCATAGCCGCCTTCGTATGTCTACAGGGGTGAGGAGGTCAATCTTGGGACGAAGGAACCAACGCAACGATCTCGTACCCTGCAGGAGGCGATATACTTGATTGCGCGATCCGTGTCGATAGCGGACCAATTATCGAGCATGGCGCTGATGGCAAATGCACAATATAGCGAGCGAAGGTCGGTTTCATTACTCCCAGGCACGATGGAGAAGCTGTATAGTGTTCTTTCACGTCAGAACAAGCTCTGGTCACCGTTGAGTACCGCTTCATCCACTGGGGGAAAGAGCACACCCCGATCTCTATTGCCCCCAGCAATCAACACGGAATGGAAATGTACTTGCCTTCCGTCGTCTCGCTGACATGCCCGGATAAAAGCAAGCAGTCCCTTGCGATCTAGCCGTGAAAAGTCGTCCCGAAATATAGCGAGCGAGAGGAGTGCAGTATATGTCATAATGAGGTGGGGCGTGTCGTAGTTGGTGTATGTTTCGTCCTGATTTGTGTCAGACGCGTGAGTGGACCAAAGGGATACAGTCAGACTGCACCGGTGCATCGCTAGTTGTATCGATAGTCATGAAAGGGCTGGGCCGGAACCCAGAGCCGTATCGGCCACCTATTCAATCGCGAATACATATGCAGTCAGCGTCGATGAGACTGGGCACCCGATCGAGACCCACTGGTTTGCTGGTGCCAGATCCATTCCCTCCAAGACGCGCGATCGTGCTCGGTCGTCTTCTCGTTGAAGAGTCCTAGAAGATCTAGGGATCCTATGCAGTAGAATACGACTGCCATCCTGCGTGTCGACGTCATTGTCGATGATACATGAATACCGGCAAGGCTCACTTTGACGCGTCGACTTCATTTTGCGAGTTCGGAAGCCCTGAAGAGAAGGGTCAGAAATGTGTCTGTGTGTTTAGATGGAGAAATGACCGTTGAGGCAGCGCTGGACGTGTGCGACGTGCCCTGCACGGGCGAGTGCGGGTAAATCGGTCATTTCTTCATAATCGTAGTACATCAGTGGTGAGTTTAGACGATAATAGAGAGCGTACCGGACGACGCTGAACAGGAACTGGGCTTTTAAACAGTTGAGCGGCGCATGGCTTAGTTTGGATGAGACAAAGATGGTGGTCCAAGGAGACGCTCGATCAAGAAGTCGATGCCGCAACTGATGGCGCGGCGATATATTGCCTCAAAGCCGCAATTGATTTCTTTTATACCTCCTGAGCTGCCGCCGGCGTACACTTATGGCTGCAGGATTTCCTCGTGTCTATTTAGCGGCAAATTCAAGTTCGATGGGCTGCGCCATCTGCGACTTGCTTATAGATATGATGCCGACAGAATCATAGTTGGTCATTGTGTACAGCCTGTTACGTTTCTAGGACTACCTGAAATAAAAGTGCTACAATGCATGTTATATACACGCCACTATCAGTCAACTGCTGTGACTGCGGCGTGATCGAAGAGACAACCTCGTGCATCTCCAACCCATTCATCATGCCACCGTGAGTCCAGTCATCGATTCAGCGAGAAGACAGGCATTCGTAACGGTCTCACAAGATGTTGGTGGCAAAAATAGCCGCGACAGGTGGGTAGTTCACAGCGACGTGTGAGAGCTTGCTCCAACTTGGTAGTCCGAGCATTAGCCAATTCTGTGACAGGGCAGCAGACAGAAGGCTTGCTCTTACGATTTGGACAATGAAGCTCGCGCGGTGACCACAGCAGGTGTCTGAAGATGAGCGATGCACGAAGCAGAAGCCTATCGTAGGGATGTGAGGCTGGACGTGATGATCATGGGCTTAGGTAAGGTGATGTGCAAACAAAGAGTAACAAAGACACTTGGGCGCGAGTGGATTTGACTTCTGACATCCGAACCAAAATCTGTCCATCTCGTGCGTCGCCAGCGTGTGCTGGACAAAAATAAAACTAATTATATCTTTATATTTTTTCAGGCTTTTTTCGAAAGTATGAACCGACCAGGTGCCGTGTATTTCGCCCGTCTGTCATTATTTATGGCATTGACTTTTCCTGGAATGTATCCGTTCAGGCCAGCCACAACAGCGCCCTCCAAGTCTCGCGCAGAATCCTGCGATGTCGACCCAATTCCGCCCGTCCTACCCCGCGTACGGCATGCCACCCAGAACAGTCAATGCCCTCCCAGGAAGCAACTATGTCTCCGGCATCCAGCCCAGCACACATCGAGCTCCCTCGTCCCAAGTACAAAGCCTCGTCTCCCAGTCGACCCCAGGCTTCATTCCGCCGCGCAGTCAAGCCAGTTTCCCCTTTGGTCTGGGCCAGCATCAATCCAGCACCATCCAACAGCAGCAGCAACACCAATCTTCTTCGCATCAGCAACAGCAAACCAACGGAGGCTCTGCATCTCTCCCTCCTCATCTTGCGCAAACACCAAATCTTGCAAACGCCCAATCGGTGTCCTCAACCAGCGATGTCGGCCTCGACCCGAATGATTTCCCTGTTCTCGGATCAACGACCGCAAACAATACCTCGACTGCGAGCAATGGGGCCACTATGAGCGGCTCGACGACAAGTTATGCGAGTCAGGCAGGGACTGCGTTGGCAGGTGCAGGGGCAGGGTCGATCGGAGGCGGCTCAAATCAAGCACGGGACTTTACACCCGACGACTTCCCTGCGCTAGGGGGACGGTCACAGACTCCGGGCACAACTGGGCAGGGCCAGAATGCAGGACAGGAGAACCAGTCGCACCCTCCAGGTCTGAACGGTTTTCCGCACTCAGATCCGTCACAGCAGCAACATCGACAGAATCTACTAGGCGCGTTAGGGGGTAATATACAACCTGGAACACCCGGCATGTTGAACTTGGCTCAATCGAGAAACGCGCATCCTGGCTTCCAACAGGGGCAGGGAGAGACAGAGAAACAACAACAGCGGGTACGTTCTTGACAAATCGATTTTCACAACTCTGGGAGGGATGGGCACTGTCACGCGACTTGCTTTTATTTGGCCAGCTTCCACTCTACCATTTCATTTGGCCTGCCAAAACGCTAATGTGTCGCCGATGCAGAACAACTTCGCTAAACTAAACCAGGCACAAGCCTGGAACTCTCCCAACGCAAATCCAGGCTCCCAATCGCAAGGCACAGAAACCCTCGGTGCGTTCGCTTCCCAAACGACAACACAATCGCAGCAGAACGGCAACCACTCGACCCAAACGCCTTCAACAACAACACATCTAAACGCACCCCCCGGCGTACTACCGCCGTCATATCCGACCGCGACTCCGAACACATCAGGCCAGCAACAGTATCCCTCGAACGGCACCCAGGGCGACTCGAATCCAACGAACAACCCGAATCCGAGTACACATCAGAACCCTGCCCCAATACAGGCGAGCTCGATACCGCACTCGCAGATGCACCCACAGACCCCAGCACAACAGGTTCTTGTGAGCGCAGCGGACCGATGGGGCCTGCTAGGGCTCCTCGCCATGCTGAAGAATGTAGGGCCGGATCTGAACCAAGGCATGTCGGGCATCGGGACTGATCTGGGGACGATGGGGTTAGACATGAGCTATACGGGGTGAGTGCGCATCTGTCGAGTGATCCGCTTTGCGGTTTGTGATGCGTGCGGAATTAATAGGGATTTGTACTCGACGTTCATTACACCCTGGGCAGATCAGTCGGCGGCACGGACGGTAGAGCCGGATTATCATCTGCCTACATGCTACGCCAGTGTACAGGCCCCGCCGCCTGGGCCTAGTAAGGCGTCGGCATTCAGTGATGAGACGCTGTTCTTCATGTTCTACTCGAGTCCGAGGGATGCGCTACAGGAAGTCGCAGCGCAAGAATTGTGCGTACTTGACATCCCTTTCTTGCGTGTCTATCTATCACTGTACTGACACGACGTCAGGTGGAACCGTAACTGGCGGTATCACAAGGACCTCCGGCTGTGGATCACGAAGGAGAGCGGGACAACGCCATCACAGAAGGTGCCGGGCGGTGAGCAGGGACAGTACACATTCTGGGATCCGGAGAACTGGTGCAAGGAGAGGAAGGAAATGACGGTGCTGTACTCGGAGTTGGAGGAGAAGAACACACCCGCGTTCGTGCAGGGCACGGGGCTCGTGCTTGCGCAGTCTGTGGCACAGCAGCTGCAACCGACGCAAAGAGGGTCATTCCAGATGGGAGCGCTGTAATAGTTCCCGACCAACTGTGTGCTCTTATTTTTGTCCGTTATTGGTACTTTCAAGCTGGCCTTTTGAGCTGGCTTTGATCTCGCTTTTTTGTACCCTCCCCTCCCTGTCCGATGTTCGGCTTGCTCGTCCATTCGAGTTCATTCAGCGATCGAATCCATAGTCCCCATGATTTAATTATCTTTCTTTGCTCATCGATTGAATTCCCTTTATGCTTGTGGACCCTGTCCTACTGCTCCTTTTTCTGAGGCGTTCTGAATTTCATGACGTTGCCCGTCGCCTCTGTGGTAATTCGATGTTTATGCGGCGACCAAAGTACTGCAATTGGAGTTCAACCATGAAACACCAAGTGAGGTGGGCACCAAGCTGGATAGTATCCCGGTGAGAAGCTGGCCACACTATCTCGGCTGAAGAGACCTCGGCAAAAGAGCCTTACTAACAGGTGTAACATCTACATCTAATCAGATCTTTTATCAGAATAACCGTTATTACTTCCATTCATGGTTGCGATTCGACGGGATTCGATTGATCGACTTGTGCTCGGATCTGGTTGCTGCGTCCATCATACGACAACCATCGAAAGTTCTATCACTTCTGCGCAACCTTGCATTTATGGGTTTTTCCCACTTTTGTAGCTTCCGAGTGCGACCCATGTGATGTCCTAACTCTTTTGGTTTTTCCCTGATGGATTTACAGCGTCAACGTAAACATATTTCGGCTTTGCTTGTCACAAGGCTCTACATAGATGAACCGCAAACCATGCGTCAGCGTCTCGAAGTATGTCTGTCGACTTGCAGCATGTACGTGAAGTCTGTGTGAAGCACAATACTTCACATGTCCTTTTGAGACTCCCCAATCTCGCTCGTGAACATACTTGGACTATCTCAGATCTCTCTAAACACAGTGTTTGCAACGCGGTATTTAGTCGGCCAACTGGAACTCTGAGTGAGTGGGAACTTTACGGCAGTCACACAGGATCTCGAAACATACAGATTCCTTAAAACGGGGGTCCTTCCCACTACCAGCCTCTTGTCCAACACGAAATAGATGATGTATGTGGTCATTGCCGGTCCTTTGCTCACATTGAGTTCGTTTTTTCAGGTTCAACTTCTACCGGATATTGCATATGCCCCGTAAAGTAAAAATATACCTCGTTTTTGCCACGTTCGCAACACTTGGGCTCTACGTTGCACTGGAAAAGAGCCTGGCTTCACGTCTAGAGATTCCGCCTCCAGCATATATAGAGCTTAGGAAGCTGGAACAGGCACTGCCGCAACATGACCTCCGTCTACCGTACCCGGAAGGGAAAGATGGAAGATATGTGAAGTTTTCAAATCAAAGTAAGATGCTTGGATGGAACAACGTCTTTCATGAAGTGTACGTTGAATGGTTCTCTTGCATACAGGCTGACTATTTATATCTATTGCAGTCTAATGAATGCCCATCTTGCATATGCGTCCAAGCGCGCGTATGTCTTTAGAGACTACATCTGGAATCCCGATCATTATCCGTGGCCATGGTCTCAGCGTCGTGAAAATCCTCCACGTACACCTCTCAGTGCCCTCATAGCTGGAACTGTTGTCGGGCAACCATTTGAAGAAGGCGACAATGCTCCGCGCTCTGTGTCAGAGACTTGGTTTGAACACGTGTGCCCCGCCGAAAAAAGGCGGTTGATATACACAGGTGATGTCAAGTCTGCCGTTGCCTGGAGCGAAGGTGTAGACATCTTGAATCACTGGGCAAACGTTTTGTCCGAAGCACCCGAGAGTTGTGTGGAAATAAGGCCTTCTGACGATGACAGGACTCCACAAGTGTTTGATCTGTGGCTCTGGGGTTCCAAACGATTACTCTCTCTGTGGGAGCCATTCTCGAAGTCTCCAACTTCACGCCTTCTTCGTGCTTCCAGCATCATAGACCGGTCAATAAAGCAGAACGAGCATCTGTTCAGTCCTCGACCATACGGACGTTTCCTACCAAGCACCTCTGATCCATATAGACATATGGTAGCTATGCACATTCGCAGAGGTGATTTCGAGTCGTCATGTAAAAACCTCGCGACGTGGAACTCCAGCTTTTATGGCTGGAATCAGCTTCCTCAGCTGCCAGATCCTTTAGGGTTTGCACCGTCTATTGTTTGGAATACCACGGAGTATATAGATGCTCACAGTATGAGATGTTTCCCCGACGTTGCTGTGATCACCGCCATGGCAAGGGAGGTAAAAACCAGCTTTCCGGAGACTGAGCTGGACGTCGCATATCTTTCGACGAATGCGAAGGGAGAGTGGCTCGAGGACCTTAGGAACTCATTAATGGACGATGGCTGGAGGAAGGTTGTGACGAGCCACGATCTCGAATTAGACAGCGAAGGTATCGAGGCTGGAATGGCAATTGACATGGACATTGCACGCCAAGCAGCGGTTTTCATTGGGAATGGAGTCAGTCTTCTCTACTATTCTTTCCGTAAGACTAACGTATGAGAATCTAGTGGTCGTCGTTCACAAGTACAATCAGCTACCGCCGTCTCGTGGATGGTAAAGATCCCATCAGTATACGCTTCTGGTAAAGGTACGTACGTATACTATATGTTGTTGTGCTTTGACACATATAGACAGACACAGAGGACTCAATGTGTGCTGCTTTTAACCGAGAAAACTAGCATATCTTGATATATAAGCTAGCTCAAGCATAGATTAGGGAACTGCGAAGTTGAAAGTCTAGGCTCGTCCTTGAGAACATATTGATACACAGAAGAACCAGTCGCGCTGTATTTAGGTGTCCAGTACTTCTATCTATAAGTCTTCTATTAGTCTATGATGGATAGATTCATGTTCGCAACTCTGTTCAGTATAGGAATCTGGCAGACATCAAGAGGAGTAAGAAGTTCCAGAGAACTTTGTGTTAGCCTCGGGCACGCGCTTCCAACAACCTGCTGATCGAATAGCACCCACCTACACTGGATTAAGCACTAGCGTCACTTTGCTTTTAGCCTATGTCATTCGTCTCCTCTTGGTTCCCATCAAACCATGTGCCTGCTTCCTTGCTTCCACGATATTGTAAGAGTGACTCTTGACGAGCCCCTACTTCACTAAGCTAGACACATACAGACGTAGTATATTCGCATAAAAAGAACTGACGAACCACTATTTCTCCCCCTCCCTTGTGTTTGTCCCGCTCTGTCACTCTCTTTCATTAAAGTTTCGAGGAGTTCCCTCTCCCTTCCATGATCTTCGGTATTCGGGCCGATCGATCCTTATTTGCTTCCGTGGCCAAAGATGGCGACCAATGCAGCGTACGAAAGTAACTGTATGAAAGCCCCACGGATATGGACAAAATTTGCGAAGAAAACTGATGTGATATGGAAAAAACAGGAGGCTCGCGATTAGCTGGCCATCTTGCCACAAAATCTACTTCAAGTTACTTTCAGCAATTATAGTAGTCATAGTAGGTGTTCTGAGGTGTTTTTTCTGCTGCTAAAGATAACACATGCTGAGGCGTCAGGGGAATAACTTGTTCTTCGAAGAACCGCCGAGCTTCTGAACCCTTGAATCGTCGTGCAATGTCCCGGGTCGCCATCCAGTCATATAGGGGTGCTAGCATTGGGACAGTGCACGACATATGCTGCGAGGCAAGGAATAGAACTCAACAGACATAATAATGTATGTATAAATTGAGTTACCTGGGATTCTTTGCAGAACATAACACCTAATATTCCGACATCAAATGGAAAAGGATTAAAATCCAACTCTGCTTAGAACGTATCCCTTGGAACCTGGTCGTACAAGGTGTTGAAAGAAATGTGGGTTAGAAGAGGACAATCATCAAGGGATACAGAAGACAGAAACATTGTGGAACCGTCAAAGTAAAACAAGGCGTACTCCAACTTTCCTTGAAAACAGATTGACGGAAACGGTTGTGCATGTCAAAGAGGTCAAAGTTAACATGATTGACGAGTATGTTACCTTCTTTGATATCCCGCAATGAAGAAGTCCAAGCAATGCCGATATTGCTGATACCGAGAAACATCCTCCTGAGCGATAGGATGCTTGTGAAGGTGCGTCAACCCCTGGTTAAGTGGTTAGAATTAAATCAGACAGATCGGAGGGAAGGAACCTTCGAAAGACAATGTATATTGTGAAATACTTCCTCCAACTTCTCACATGTAGGAAGGAATGGATCAACACCCCCCCTAGTTCCTGTTGGAATAACAAACGCGTCTTGATCAAGTAATCGGTCCGTGCGGCCGACTTCACCGTTTTGCGACAGATGTCTTGGTGGCACCTCAGCCACACGTATCAAATGGTTTACCTCAGCCTTCGATTACCAGAATATTCGAACACCATGCCAAGTTACATAATGTAAGCAAACAGCATATATAGTGTAAGATTCGTTACTTGGAACCTCAGTTGTTGTTGACGCAACTGAGGTATGATCTGTTCAATAATTGTATTGAATACGTACTTACTCATTCACTAAGTGAATAACTTGTAATAGGTAATATAAATATAGTTGTTGTTGACGCAACTGAGTGAATAACTTGTAATAGTTCCTGTGTTGTCAAATGAGCTAATGGCTTAATGGCTTGAGGCAAATGAAACACACCTTGGCATAACAGCCAACCAGCCTGAGTGATCTTCGCAAGGAAGAACGTCAAGAATAGGTATGACATAACGCCTTGACAGAGTGTGTATATATGTCCAGAGCCTTCAGTCGGTGTTCAGTGTATGCCCACGACTTGAATGAGATTCGAACCACTGTGCATTTTGGTATGTGATTGATTGATCGATCAGACCTCGCCTCGATGGAATCGTACGACAAGATTGCAACGACAATCATCTTTTTTCACGCACCATTACGCAGACAAGCTTGACGTGACGCTCCCGTCGTCTAGCGTTTCACCCGCCCACTATAGCTCGCACGGACAAATGCACAAGACACGAGACGGAAATTCGAGCTAAGGGCCTTAGATGGATCCCCAGTGACATGGCACGAATAGTAAACATAGAGATTTGCCATCGTTTTTCTCGAATTAGCCATCAATCACGAATGTTTGCAGACCGCTGACGATGTGTTGAATCACATGGACTAGATTGGAAATACAGTTGACCTGAACATGTCCTCACGACACTCGTATCTATACTTTATTCCTAGCCGAACAGTAATCGAGCTCGTGTACATGAGTGCCTATTGCTTTCACCCGATCGTGCACTTCTGAAGGAATCCCGATGTGAACGGCCAATTCGAACTCTTCAAGCAACAGCGCGCGAAGAAGTCAGCTGCAAACTGTGAGCTTCTTCGGGTTTTCGACCCGGATATGCACAATGGGTGAAAAATAGACTTCATAAGTGCTATTGTTGTCTCTGAAAGGGAACAATTGCAATTTTCGTCCGCACTTCGAGGGTCTTCGGAAGCGTTGAAGGATCCCCTACGAGCCATATAGGGCACCAGGAACAGAAGGCGTAGTTTTATAATGACTGAACTGCGAGGTCTAGAAAGCGAGCGCGTAGGGCTAATCAAGTAGACCTTGAGAGTATTGTCTGGTACAACCATTGACAGTGATATTTCCAACTGTTGTGAGCATTGGCTGGAGTGATGTTGGGGTTGATGAGGGGCGAATCTTCGAGAACAAGATGCAAGCGCTTCTTTAGAGAGTTTCTAGGGCTTCGACCGGCACTATAATAGATTGTACTCGTAGCTTCACTCAGTAAGGACCTCCGGTTGAAGAAATCAAAGACCTGACCACGGCGATCTGCACTTTGTATCAATTGATGGAGATAACTTTGCCGGGCCTATTTATAGACCCGGCACGACGTGGCTTTCACTTCGATGTTGTGGCTTCAAGTGCTGCCACTGGGCCTCGTCGCACTCAACGTCGTCCACGCAGCAACTTCGCCCAACGATCCCTTTCGTGCACTCGTTCTCCAGATTCCCAAGAAGCCAGAGCTGCCCGTTTGCCGTCTCAAGCCTCAGCAAACCTCTGATCCTATTGAAGACGAGATTCTACTTTCTTTTGAAGAATGGAAAAGGCAACAGAGCGATATTATCAACCGTACTGCAGACACAAATAATGCCACTGATACACCGGCACCCGTCAATGCCAGTGGTGATGTCCCTACTGTACCCCATGTGGAGGAACCGCAGAAGCCTCCACATTTTCGTGTTCCACTTACTGACCGCTTCAACTACGCCAGTTCAGAATGCTCCGCGCGCGTACATCTTGCACATCGTGGTGCAAAATCTGCTTCTTCGATACTCTCTTCAAAGCGCGACAGGTACATGCTTAGTCCGTGCAATGTGGAAAAGCAATTTGTTGTTGTCGAGCTCTGCGAGGACATTCGTATCGACACTGTGCAACTCGCCAACTTCGAGTTTTTCAGTGGCATCTTCAAAGAGTTTAAGCTTAGTGTTGCAAAGACTGATGTCACGGCTGAGGGTGCATTCACGGACGCTGGTGTATTTCATGCAAAGAATGTTCGTGGAGTACAGGTGCATGCGACCATCATCTATTGGCAACTATGTCTGAACTGACATTACCCAGTCATTCCATCCGCCCACCTCGCTTCGAGACTTCTATCGCTACATCCGCATCGACTTTCTCTCTCATTATGGGAACGAGTTTTACTGCCCGGTATCCCTGTTACGCGTCTACGGCCTTACCCATCTCGAGCAATGGAAGTGGGATACCTGGGAACAAGAAAGTAAAGAGAAGGCTGAGGCTCCCAAAGCGGATGCTATTTCCAAGGATCCAACGTCTACGCTAGAAGTTGAGACGTCGATCGAAAATGCACCTGCGACAACCGTGTCGTTAACAAGCGAAACCGCTTACGAGACGAGTGTCATTGAAAACTCTACTGCTACCAGTAGCGTTGTGAGTCTGTCCAGAAATGTTATATGTTTGGCGTTCATTCCCATCCTAGATCATCGTACCTGGCTCAGTGTTGGATCAATTGTCCTCTTCAGCTGCAGCGGATACGCGCCATAATTCCGAGTCATCCAGAACACCTACAATGTCAACTTTCGCTCCTAGAGAGACTTCCCCCACTCCCTCCAATCCAGCCCCCACCACATCCTCAACAACACAACTTAGCGCATATACTGCCCTAGATGCCCCTCAAAACCCATCAACCACCTCCCCTTCCCCCTCGGCTACCTCTCACAACCCGAAAGATTCTACTTCTAGTACCTCCGTTTCCTCAACAACAATTTCTCACTCCAAATCGCTTCCAAACGCCTCCCCGTCCCAACATCTATCTCAAGGACCCGGCGGAGAATCCATCTATCGCACCATAATGAATCGCCTGACCGCTCTCGAAGCAAACCACACACTTTACGCCCGTTATGTCGAACAACAAACCTCTGGTGTGCGTGAGGTGCTCCGGCGGATGGGTGAAGACGTCGGTCGTCTTGAGGGTATCGTCCGCGCTCAAGAGCAGGTGCACTTTAAAATGCTTAGAACATCTGAGGAGCGCATGCAGCATGAACTGGGAGAGTTGATGAAGAGGTTGGAGAGCCTGAAAGGGGAGATTGAAATGGAGAAGAGGGTTGGCGTGGCACAAGTTTGTTTGTTGGCGGCTGTGTTGATTTTCATGGGACTTACGAGGGGATCGAGAGGAGATCAGGGAGCGGTAGGGACGGCTCGAGGTGAGACGACGGTGAAAAAGCAGGGGATCAGGGAGTGGGGCAAGAGATTCTCGAGTTTGAGTGGAGAGTGGAGGACCAAGAGAAAAAAGATTGAAGATCCCTTTGATCAAGGTGAGTTTATTCTCGTGTTTCTGCTAACATTTTGCTCACGCTTGTGAATGCCCTTCCAGACACGAAACTTCACTTTCCAAGAACAGACTCAGCACCTTCATCTTTGGCTGATAACCGACCTCCTCTTGCACCAAAGACTAACGCGATTAGAGACTCCGCCTTGCGTTCCATGTCAGGCAATGTGAAAGTACCTTACCCGCGCTCGCGTTCACACACACCATCTCTACGTACGCGCCAATACCAGCACCCGCAACATTCACATCAGCAGTATATCCATCATTCACATCAACATCTTCAGCATTCACATTCACATTCCACACTTCCAGAGACACCCACGCGTGTGAACACGCCCATGCTCATGGTGCCGTTACAGCGCACCAGCTCTGGTTTTAGCACCGGACACCGGAGTGCGCGGCGGTGGGCACGGACGGCGCATTTGCACGAGGTCAGAGGATCTGCGTTGGTGCGTAGTATCCACAAGAGGAGAGGGGATGAGAATGATCCTGGAGGGGATAATCCGTTTTGGGATGGGCCTACGGTGGTGGGGAAGGAGAGGGGAAAGAAAGGAGAAAGAGAAAGTAAGGACGAGGGAAGGGTGAGGGCTGACAGAGAAGGTCAAGGTGACGAGGCAGTGTTAGCAGAGTGTGAGAGCGACATGTGGGTGGATACTGATACCGATCTGGAGGAAGACGCTTATATGCAGGTTTCTGGAAATGGGAGTGCATGCGATTGAGTGCAAAGGCACGTAACGTGCATTTTCTCTGTGACCGTGGTTATCTTATTACGCTTTCTGTTTCCCAGCCTTTTACATGCACCATGATTCTGCATCGCTCCCATCACTTCGCACCATTTCACACGGCCTTCTATATATGTCCTTAGCACTTCATCTTTGCATTGTTTTCACCTGCAGCATACGGACTATACGCCACGCCATAATTACGCACATAAATCATCATGATCTGGATTTCGACGACTTCCTAATTTATATATCCTTGTTTTAGTACCCTTCAATATCCAAAACTACAGACATCTCGTTCAAATCAGAATGGTGCCGAGTAATACGAATTTTCAGCCTCTCGCTCCATGGGAAGGTGCATTCATGGAAGATCAGCTTGAGTTGGCAATACAGAGACCGGCTGTTGCCGTCTGCCGTTGATTGACAAATAAATCAAGTGACCATGAACCTCTTCCTCTCCACCTCCAGCGATTCGTGTTTCTACATCCTTGTACCTCTTAGGCGCGTCCAAGTTCAATCATCTCATTCAATTACGTGCGCTTCATCACAGTTCCTTGCCTGCTTTGCGCGCGTTTGTTAATAACATGACTCCTGGACCTCGAGTCACTCGATTCTGGGACTACATGTACAACAGAAATTATACGACCAAGAGGACAAAGGCTTGTACAAGGGACTCCTTCCCTAACTGCCCTAGCTTGGACTTTTACTTTGGACGTTTCTCTCACTACTGGTAACCTTTGTTTGTGACTACTCTCGTGAGTGCCTTCAAGCGGTCGCTCTCTTGAGAGGGCAAAAACTTTTCATGATCATTCGATACTATCGAATTGAGCAATTCAAACGATGTACACTGAACTATGGGTCTGAAACGTACAAGTTGAAGATACAAGTTCTTCCGAGGTTTTGCATATAGTATCCAAAGTCTTGTTAATGCTAATTATCTCTCTGGATAACGACAAGAAGTCAAGTCGCCGTTGAAATGTCGGGTCTTCGTTGCAAACCAAAGTTAGCTCTTTCAGTGTTCTTAGGGCCTGTGCTCTTCTTTGTGCTATCGCGGATACAAGCTGCATGTATGTCAGTTCAAGCTTTCATGTCTGAAATCATGGCTGCATCTCACCGATACGGTGACGCGTAATTCTTCGCTCTCTGCTTTGCTGGTTTGAGCATCGTCATGTAGGGCTCCGGCGGTGCTTGATAAGGAATCACTATCAATACCCTTGAGTGTTTGTCGGCGGCTTCGTAGTCTCTTCAATTCCTCCCCGAGGCTACGAATAGTGTGTTAAATCTGAGGATGGTGATATGAACTATCTTTCTCGCTCACATATCAGATCGGTTGGCATGTAAGTGAAACTCGGCGCTCGTGAGCACGGATACATTAGTTGCTAGCAACATATTGACTTCGGCCAGAGTGTTTCTTGCAGAGCTGATGTAGTCGTCGATTTCCTTTTCCAGGTCGGCGCTCGGCGTGTGGTTTACCGTACTACTAGATCTGGTGGATTGAAGGTCCTTTCCGATACTTGCTGCCGAAGCAAGAATTGAAACGAGATTTTGAAAGATGGGAATTACTTCAATCAACATGTGGAAAGGAAGAGGATAAAGAGTTTGAAAGTTGTTTACGAGCTTCTGTATGTTTTGATATACATTCTTCTCTTATTCTCGCTCAACAGGTGCACGACCGATAGTGCCACAACAATTGAAGATGAAGCTCGAACAAGGTAACAATTGGCGCATGTTGTAATCTTCGTAGGTCAAATCGAACAAGGTTTTTTCGTCGTCATGGTAACTCCTGCGATTACATCTGCAATTGTTGTTGAAAACACACACATTCTTCTTTCCTATATATAGCGATGATCAAATGACTGGTAGCTCCTCAGATTGAACATAATGGATGCTCCTCATTCCCGTGGATCCACAGGCAAGATACGCGATGGACTCAACCCAGTAGAATACCTCTGGAGGGACCACTACTACTTTCTCAAAGAGCACGGTTATACCCTCAGACCGCGTTATCATCCTGAATGGATACCATCCTGGTTAGGAACTGACAAATGCTTCACGGAGTGCGAGGATGGTCATATGATCAGTGTTAGTGACTCTACGCCGATTTTTTACAATCAAGCGTCGACTGCTAATCGTGATTTCTGCGCAGAGTTCAGGTCAGGTCCTCGATGCATCTCGTGCTGATGGAACCGTCGTGGCCCTCAAACGGATCGACATCTCCCTCGGAAATGATGAGATAACCATCGGAAAATACTTTTCTTCCGGCCCATTGGCTTCAGATCCTAGAAATCACTGTGTACCTATACTGGACATAATAGAGCCGAAAGAAGGCTCCAACATTGCCTTCATAGCGATGCCCCTCTTGATCAATACCCGGTCTTATGTGCCATTTACGACTATCGGAGAAGTCGTCGAATTCTTTCGACAGATAATTGAGGCAAGCCACTCTTTCATACCGATTGTCGAGCTTATTTTGATCTCGTGCTCCAATCCAGGGTTTACACTTCATGCACGAGCACAACACCATTCATGGGTAATGAGAACCTTGAGACGTGCTTCACTTACTCACCAAATTTATCAGAGATTCCAAATGTGACAACATCATGGGAGACGGGTTGATCCTGTTTGACTCCCCGCCGCACCCCTCCCAGCGCATAATGAAACGAGACTTTTCTGGCCGGGCACCAAAGCCTACTACACGAACGTTACGACCAATTAAGTACTACTTCATTGATTTTGATCTTTCCCATAAGTATCGGGAAGAAGATGCGCCATATTTGAAGGATGCCCCATGGGGAGGCGACTGGACTGTACCTGAGCATCAAGGACCCAATTTTACACCTTGTGAACCTTTCGCCGTGGATGTCTATTGCCTAGGAAACGTAATAAATTCTTCTTTTCTCGATGTACGTGCATTTATCATGAACATTTTGCTGAACTCCGGAATGTTGATTGAGGCATGATATAGGGCTTTAAAAATATTATCGTGCCTCACAGAGGATTCGAATTCATGCGCGAACTTGTTATGGATATGATGAATACCGATCCCAAGAAGAGACCAACCATGAGTGAAGTGGTCTCTCGTTTTGATATCATCATGAAAAACCTTAGTTGGCTGAAACTACGTTCTCCTGTCGTCCGAATTGATGCACGATGGACTCGTCAAGATTCTATCCAGCACTGGAAGACGCAAGTATACAACATGATTTCTGGTGTACCTGCAATACCTAAATATCAGGAACAAGTTTCAGGGAGAGAGGTTCAATGGTTAAGGTGGCGCGAATTGTTTGCATGTTTGGGCAAACAAGTATCAAAGATGGTCCACTGGATACCAATGATTCCGAGGAGTGTCGACATTAAATAGCAATATTTCAGATATAATTTCTCATCACTGGATGAGATAGATTGGACAGACATCTCATTCAAATCAGAACGGTGCCGAGCAGTACGAACTCACTCTTGATATCCTGCCTAGAGCAAGGGGTGTTCGTGGAAACCAACAGGGCGAGGTTTAGAGAAAACCCGGTACCGGCTGTTGCCGTCTGCTGTTGATTCACAGTCAGCGAGGATCAGATCAAAGTGATCGTAAGCCTCTTCCCCGGCATTTCGTGTTCCTATGCCCTCGTACATCTGAGGCGCATCCGGACCAATCGTCTCATTCGATCAGATACGTCTTATCAGGGATTCTTTGCTTTGGTACAGACAGCGCAGATTGCCTATGGTGTTAATTCGTTCGGCAAGGATCCTCGAGCCGTATAAGAGTTGACACCGTCATTTTGTACACCTATATTTCACTCTATGTATGCCGGACACTCAGCTTTCCGAGTGAGATTCTATGTAAACCACTATCATGGCATATTACGAGCCCTGTGCCGTGACAGGCATGATTCCTGGATCTCAAGTAACTCAATTCTGGGACTACATATACAAAAGAAATTATGGCATGCTAAAAGGACGAAGCCTTGGGAAAGCGACTCCTTCCTCAACTGCTGTAGCTTGGAATTCTGCTTTGACCTTTTCTCTCACTATGGGAAACCCTTGCTCGTGGCTAATCTCGTGAGCTTTCTCAAGTGAACTCTTCTAGTTAGATAGCGATAAATCAGGTTTATAATTCGGCGCTACCAAATTGAGCAATCAAAACGACGAAACGCATACTTAGATCAAACGTACAAGCTAGAGGTATGAGTTCTTCCCATATGGTGACCAAAGTCGTACTCATGTTAACCATCTCTTTGGACAGTGCTAAAAAGTCAAGTCGACGCTGAAATGTTGGGTCCTCATTGCAGACCTCCATTAACTCTTTCAGCATTCCCAGGGCTTGAGCTCTTTTTTGCGCAATGGCAGAGACATGCTACCAAAAGTCAGTAATTAATATACACGCTATGGCTCAAACTATCATCTCACTGAAACAGTGACGCGGAGTTGTTCGCTTCTTCCCTTCTTAATCAGAGACTGGTTGCGTAATTTTCGAGCCTTGTCCGAACTGCACTCAGTGCTAATTACCTCAAGTATCTGGTCTTGCATATCATTCAGTTCTCGCTCGAGACTAGTAAACGAAACAATATGTGAAATTTTCGGGATAATGACGCGAAAATCCTATTTTTCCTCACTCACATCTTGGATTGTTCGGCATTGGTATAGAATTCGTCATCGGAAAGCACTGAGACATTGGCTGCTAGCAGCGCATTTACCTCAACTAAAGTATTTCCTGCAGAACTGATGTAATAGTCGATTTCTTTTTGCAGGTCAGGACTTGGCGGCGGCGGCTGGTTACTTGAACGAGGTTTGAGATCTTTTCCGATACTCAATGATGAAGCAAGGATTGATAGGAGGCATTCAATCAACATGTTACGAGGAAAGAGGGTAGTGACGAATCTAGAGCTGTTTCTGATGTCCTCTGTATGTCCTCATATATCTTATGCCTTTGTTCTTGTTGAACAAGTGCGATAGTCTAGATAATACACATACCAACGATTACAAAGGGTCGAACAACATAATAATTGACTCTTTTCTCCATGTCGACAAGAACAAGATTAGTAGTCGTCATGGTAATTCGCGTGATTACAATGGTAGTTGTTCCCTTTCCCATCACATCAAATCCATATCTGTCTCTATATCTATCATCATCTGGACGACCAGAGTCACAGAATCATTATCATGGATGCCCTCGTTCCTCATCCACTGCCCACTGCAAATGTTTTTCATGGACTCACCCGATCCGAATACCTCTGGAGGGACCATTACTACTTTCTTAAAAAGCATGGCTACACCCTCAGACCACGCTATCATCCCGATTGGACACCATCCTGGCTAGGGACTAATAAGTCCTTTACGAAATGCGAAGATGGTCGGATGATCAATGTAAGGAACTTTGTTTTTCCTTCATCGCATATCACCCATTCTAAATTATACTCGCTAGTATGCAGGCCAGATCCTAGACGCATCTCGTGCTGATGGTACTTTGGTGGCTTTGAAACGGATTGACGTTTCCCGTGAAACTGATGAGATAACCATCGGAAAGTATTTCTCTTCAGGTTCATTGGCTTCAGATCCAAGAAATCACTGTGTACCTATACTGGATGTGCTTGAGCCGAAGGAAGGTTCAAACATTGCCTTCATCGTAATGCCCCTTTTGATTGATACTCGCACGTACGTACCGTTTACAACTATTGGTGAAGCGGTCGATTTTTTCCGCCAGATATTTGAGGCAAGTAGTTCCTTCACGGCTCTCCGTAAGGGTAAAGCGTATCTTGATCTCCCACCTCACGAAGGGCCTGAATTTCATGCACGAGCATAACGTTATTCACGGGTAATGCAGAACCTTCTTTTGAGCGCACCTATATACAAACCCCTCTTTCTATCAGAGATTCCAAATGTGACAACATCATGGGAGATGGCCTAATCTTGTTTGAATCCCCGCCGCATCCTGATGACTTCTACATGAAACGGGATTTCTCGGGTCCGGCACCGGAGCCCACTACACGAACACTACGACCCATCAAGTATTACTTTATTGACTTTGATCTT
This sequence comes from Termitomyces sp. T69sscA, assembly GCA_017657225.1. Classification (NCBI taxonomy): domain Eukaryota; kingdom Fungi; phylum Basidiomycota; class Agaricomycetes; order Agaricales; family Lyophyllaceae; genus Termitomyces; species Termitomyces sp. T69sscA. The sequence goes on along the minus strand of JAGGAQ010006003.1, from coordinate 45,170 downwards.
TCCCACAAGTATCGGGCAGAAGATGCGCCCTATCTGAAGAATGCCCCATGGGGAGGCGACTGGACTGTACCTGAGCATCGAGGACCCAATCCCCCACCTTGTGAACCCTTCGCTGTGGATGTCTATTGCTTGGGAAGCGTAATCAATTCTTCTTTTCTTGATGTACGCATTTATTGTTCTGCTGAAGTCCAGAATGTTGACTGAGATACTATTCAGGGCCTTCAAAATATCATCGTGCCTCACAAAGGGTTCGAATTCATGCGCGAACTTGTAACGGATATGATGAATACCGATCCCAAGAAGAGACCAACCATGAGTGAAGTGGTCTCTCGTTTTGATGTCATCATGAAAAACCTGAGTTGGCTGAAACTACGTTCTCCGGTTGTCCGAGTTGATGCACGATGGACTCGTCAAGATTCTATCAAGCACTGGAAGACGCAGTTACATAATATGATTTGTGGTGTACCTGCAATACCTCAATATCAAGAACAAGTTCCAGGGAGAGAGGTGAAATGGTTCAGATGGCACAAATTGTTTGCATGTTTGGGGAAACAAGTTTCAAAGATGGTACAATGGATACCAATGCTTCCGAGGAGTGTCGAGATTAAATAGCGACCTGGATAATATTCAAGGTATAACTTTTCATCACCAAATGTATTTCTAGAGTGCTTGCAGCCTCGGCGAATCAAACTGTAGCCATCAGAACCAAACGATAGATTTGAGATTGTAACAGTACACAGGTTGCTTGAACGAGATGTTATAAGTTTTTCATCGTTAGTGTGAGAAAGCCATCAGCACAGAGCAAAAGAATTAGGGACAGTGACAAATGACGAATGATCAATGATCCTTTAGAAGTCAAGATAATAATAAGGCCGGACGAGAACGTGAGCAAAGAGAGCGGACATTTCCGTGATGCGCCTGCCCTAATGTTAGATCGATATAAATACCGTCAGCCAAACGATTGATCTCCTTGGCTCACAACCCCATTTATGCGAACCCATAGTGGCAGTAGGTGAGCTTGGTTACCCGCCTTGTTTAAAGAGCGTTCTTAAATCTTTCTTTCAGCCACTGCGTTGAAGTGGCAGCCCTCTAACACCGTGACGACACTCCAAACAGAAACCTGTATGCCATCCGATATCATCCTTCTCTTGCTCGTTAATGATAGTCCCATGCGCAGGGTTTGTTGGTGTTATTATGAGGCAGCCCTCTCGTAGGGTTCATTGTGAATAAATCTGTGGTCTTTGGAGTGGATTGCAATGCCAGGTATGTTCGGATTCTTAGATGGAATTCGACCACTCAAGTGTTTTTATAGATGACCGGCAAGTCTTGCACTTGTTGTGTACGGGCATATCTTCCTCTTCACCCTATCCCCTCCTGGATTTCTGGGCAGTGGGAAAACGTGGAGGTGTTTCGGCATCCTTCGCGTAATTGTTAAAATTAAATAACCCAGGTCATCTCGTTGTATCGTACTCTACTCCTGTTGTCAAGTCGAAGGAATGCAGTTTGATATGCGCAATCTAGTGTCAAGTCAGGCTCGAATTGAATTCCATTGCTGTCTATAGGAAAGCTGTTGGGGTCTATACTTTCAACACGACTCGCTCTGTTTTCCAGATGTTCGGAATGTTTCCAGGGCACTCCAAGCCAAACCCGACACGATACTTTCTAGCGCCATTGCAGTTCCTTCTTTGTAATTTTTGGCTAACCCTGCAACTACAAGAAGCGCCGACGTGTTTATCAGGATGAAGTCAAGGACTGGCGTCAGGTCTTGAGGGATGTTCTTTCCAGACGTTAGCAATCGCTCCAGTGTGGCCGCGTTTTCCTTTGCATCTCCTCCAATGACGGTGGAGAGCGGATGCTCTTCAACACCAAAATCTGCCGGAGTAAGAGTGATCTCAGTGATTTCTCCGTCCTTCAATTCCCAAGCCCACGTTGGACCAGCACAGCTGATCTCGTCCAAGTTCTCACAGCCGCATACAACCAGTGCTCTCTCGACGCCACCGTCACGCAAAGACTTGGCGAAGGTCGGACCAATCTCACGCTCGGCTACGCCTAGAACCATTCCCCGCGGTCGAGCAGGGTTTATGAGGGGTCCGAGGACATTGAACATCGTACGGAATGGCAGTGCTTTGCGGAAAGGTGCAATGAGCGCGAGCGAGGGGTGATAGTGAGGGGCGAGAATGAAGGTGAATGGAATACGAGGTACAGGTGTAATACTTCCGGGTTCTGGTGCTTTGAAGTGGCAGCCCAATGACTCGAGAAGATCGGCAGATCCTGAGAGGGACGTCGATGCGCGACTACCGTGCTATGGACAGGGTTAAAGATAAGATACTTGGAATACGCTTGAGAAGCTCACTTTGATTACGCGGGCTCCTGCTCCTGCGGCGACAATTGCTGCAGTCGTGCTGACATTGAATAGATTGTACCCATCGCCCCCTGTGCCCACAATGTCGACGATGAAATCGTTCTCGGCATTTTTCACGTCGGCTTTTAGCGCCCGCTCTCGCAAGACTTGAGCGGCTGCTGCTAGCGATTCAGGGCGTCGCTCCACGCGATGGACGTGTAGTGCAGTTAGAAACGCCCCGATTTGCGACGGCTGGAGGATGTTCGGAGTAAAAAGGTGGTCAAGAGCCTCCTTGACGTCCTCTGCGGTGAAGTACTCGGGGGTTTGCACAAGCCTATTCAAGAGGGGTTTGAATGAGTCGGACGTGTACATGGAGATGAGTGCGGGGGTCTGTTGAGCCTAGTTCGTGTCGAAAGAGCTTTTTATGCAAATCAGCGATTAGATCATGGCCGAGGCATAGTGTTATGCAAGGCCATCGTTGGAGTCATCATTTGACCAAATCACCCTCACATGCGTTGCAAGATCTCATTCGTCGAGTACAAAGACATCTTTCGAGCGCCTCAAACTTCTAGTCCCGATGATCGGTCGCTGGCACAACAGGTTCCGGCGACTACGCTAATATGCTTCCCAAACCTCATCTTAGCTACATCCCATCATATCGATCGATCCCAGTCTTGAAACCGTTCGGCAGCGCAAACCAAATGAGTAAGTAGTGTCAGAGTTTGGATTTTCAGCGTTTTACATTTTTTTCAGAAGTGTTTTTGTGATGATCCACATCCAAGCTATCAAAAACTGACAGACGCTCAAGCGCTCATGCATCATGCTCCGACCGATTCAGTGAGTTTCACCTCAGAGGACCGCCTAACTGAACCTTGAACCTTGAAGGAGACTTGGTAGAAATCGGGTATCTCTGGGTTCGCAAAACCGCATGCTACACCAACTCGTGACATAACTTACAGTTTGCCCACTGAACACGACAGGGCATGAGATGCCGTCATGGAACCGCTGCCGCTCCTCCGACAGCGACGGAGACAGCCCGGTGAATTCATATCCGGTTCAGAATTTGGTCTTCTGTCTTCTCTTATAATTCAGAAATCTTCCTTTGGACACCGCAGGCCTCCACTTGTATTGCAACTCCCATTGTCACACAATCGCAGTGTGAGTGCTTGGCTCTTGGCAAGCTCACTTCTGACTGACGTTTTCTACTTTACAGGAAGAGTAAAACGTTTGATAGAATGAGGAGGCGACTAGTTCAGCCAATCGCGTCGGAACAGGCAAGAAGAATGTCCTTGTACCGAACAGCTCAGAATCTGCCCGCATTGCCTCCTGAATTGTACAGGAATATTATCAATTGGATCACGGACAGACAGGATTTGTGTAGCTTGTCCTTGGTCTCTCGAGTATTCTCCGCCGAAGCACAGCGTGCTCTCTATTCCGTGGTTGATCTCGCCCAAAATACTCGAGCACCTGTGCTCTGGGCAGATACCATACTTCGACATCCCCAGAAAGCGTTGGCCGTCCGTGCTTTGACTTTACGATTAGACTTGACGTTCATCATTGTACCTGATCTCCTTTTGTCCTCCCTTCAATCAATTGCACAAGCACTCAGGGCGCTACAGAGACTCAGCAAGCTCGTGCTCGTCGGACATCCTCTTGCAATGATGCATCCCATACACACTTGGATCCTTGATGGCTGCACTGCCAATCTACGTACATTCCATAACTCGCTCTTCCCTCTCTGGGCCGTTATTCCTTTTCTATCTCGACACCTCCAAATCAGAGAATGGAAACAAGCCGGGAAGTTTATAAGGGGTATCATCACAGATGAAACGTTGCCTCATCTCACAACAATTGATGTCCATATATCTTCCCTGGCGTCTTTCCCGACACCGCGATCTCTAACGAAGATACGCCTCGAAATTAGTAATTGGAGCGGTATAACGGCCGGAAAGCTCGAGGCGCTCTCTCGCTTTGGCCCAACCCTAACAACCCTCGTAGTCGAGGATTCATCGACGACAGATCACTTCGAGCTAGCAAAATTCCTCGCTCGTCTAGCAAATCTAGCAAAAGCTATACCCAATCTCAAAACGCTAGCATACACCAAGGCGTCAATCCTCAGTGCACAGGTCAGCCAACCATCATCAGACCCGTGGACTTGCCTAACATTTTCGCAGGATATACTTTCCTCGACCTCGATCGAGAACCTTTCAAAGTTTGAGGCATTAGAAACTCTGGTACTGGGACTTCGTCGGCTGAATCTATGCTTCGACAATCATCTCGTCAAGGCGGTAGCCGAACATGCCTTTAACCGATGTCCTTCCCTCCGATGTGTAGCATTGAAGGACGAGCGAAGTACTTATTTATGCAGGCGCCAAGGCAGTTGTATCACGAAGGATGACGTTGATGCATTGTTTTCAGACGCCTTGGAGAGTGATCCAACTCGAACTCAAGAAAGTGTCTGCCCCTCTAGGAAGCCTAAATACCCCAAACACAATCGCTTGACATCGCATAGTGGACACGTGTAAAATTCATGTTATATGATGTGTCGCTTGTACTACTGTACATCAATTTATGTATAACTACGAAGTGATATTAAGGCAACGCGAGGAAAAGTGGCATCAATTTCTCGAGGTTTGGTGTTCCAAGGCCTAAATGATGGGTCAGTTTTGAGTATGTAGATGTGGGGATACGTACCAGTAACGGGGTCCCAGCCCTCGGTCCTTCAAGGATGTCAATAAAGCGATCATGGGAAAGCGAAGTACTCACGAAGTAAATCCGGGCGTTCCTTCGAAATATGGTGATTAAGTTCACAATCGTTACTTTCACTAGAAGGAACCTACCGCAGCCTTGGTTTCCGCCCATGGTTATATCATTGAATGCATCCCGGAATGAGTCCGAGTAGATCTAACAATTGATCGATGTCGCGTGAGAGATCGAATACAAATATCTAGTGACTTACAGCTGGGTTAATGAAACCGACCGGGCCCTTTCCAGCGGCAATCCTTGCATCGTTTACCAGAGTGATCAATGAACCGACCACGGGCGACGAACAGGACGTCCCAAAGACCAGGTTAAACTCTCCATCAATTCCTAGAAATAAGGTTAGAGACTTGTCCATCATTATGCAATCATTATGCAAGCTCGGCTTCGGGTACTCACCGATGACATAGTTTGCGCTGCATTCGTGAGACCGCAGTTTCAACATTCAACAGAATGCGGGAACACGTACCCATTGGCAGATAGATCGGGATATGCTCGGACCTGATGCATGCCCCGATGTTAGATGTAACAGCTACAGTCTTAAAAGAGGCTTACCGTTCCACTGTTGTTGAATACACCATCCTGGAAAGGAGGTGGGTGAGCATCCAAGAAGTGCGTCACAGCAGCGGCCTGGTACGAGGGCATACTAGGAAAAAAGATAAGAAATTGCGAGCAGAAGAGGATACATGAACGGACGGGAAAATATTTGAGAATCCGCCTCCAGAAAATATGACTTGTTCACAGGCGCCTTCAGGATCATTGACAGTTGAGCCTGGATTAACCTGTGTTGCCCCGACTGCAGTGACAAATGGGCATGTCACCTGTTACATCGCAATAAGTCTGAGTCGGTCTGTAATGAAGAGACGATACGCGCAGGAAAGCTGGGACTAAAGACATGGCCATTTCTGACAGGTCTAACTACATTGCTATCAGGTGTGTTTTCAATAGATGAAAAAATTATAGCTCACGTCGAGAATTCAAGCATATTCCTCCATTCCCCGCGACACCGTCATCTCCAGAGCTGTAGAAAACCGAAGTTCCCATCATGCCAAGCTATTCAAATATTCATCTTAGTACATCTAATACTGAATAAAGCTTCAAGCTTACTTTGGCGTACTCTTGACATTGCCTCATTGCTGAAGCTGCTGTGATGGAGACCTCGTCCTGCCCATAAGAAACAGAAACTACATTGGGCGGAGGAATGATGCCACAGGACTCGGGACCTGAAGACAGTGGTCAAATTCTCTATTAAATTTCTATGCAAGCTCAAGTGACCTTTGAAGCCACCAGGTAGAGGATCTGGGTAAATGCCATCCTATCTGCGGTCAGGAGCATTCCTGTGATTGCAGTTTATGACCTACTTGTTCAGGATCGTCCCCACCTTCAAAGGTGCAGAAGCTCCCATCGACAGCGTCAAGCCAATTGTCAAACCCAGCACCTAAACGAAGATTCTTGAACATCTAGTCGGACTATATTCTTTCAGATTCGTACCTTCGACAATGTCGCCGGTTTGAAGCAACGTGATAGGCTGAGGGTTAGTGAGACCCATGGCGTATTCTAGATCAAGATCGCTTTCTCCATTGAAATCAAAGCTTTGATTCGTGGTCTGGACAATCGCTGTAGTGGTTACGAGCCGTCAAGATGACACGTAGTCAAAGGTGATAATCTTTCTACGAACCTCCATCAATCAGGACGGTCTTAGGCTCAACACCGACAAGACTAGGTGAAAAGTTGCTGAAAGACACTGAGCGTGAGCACTGAGAGAAGCTTGACGATGGAATGGATACCTGAAGAACAAATCAAGATCGCCTTGTAAGAAGGCTTGTGGTGTAAACTCGACTGAAGATGTGTGAGCCGTAGGACGAGCAATAGATAGAACATTGACTCGCCTATGCCATAACTATTCTTATCCGTTGAAACGGGCGTATAATCGACAGCGTACAATGCCCGGAGGCAGTCCAATGTGATAAACTTGTCGCAAGTATCAAGAGTTGGCAACTCATCAATTTTCTTGTTTGATAACTTTGGGCCTCGAGCCTTAGAAGGAGCGCCGAGATTCATTCCCCGTTTATTAAAGCGATTTGATACTGGACGATGCCGGAAGTGAACCGTTGGTTTAATCAGATCGATGTGTGGCTGAACATGAGCAGGAACAGAATAAGAGGCACAACCTGCAAAATCTCTTACCAATAGCCGTATGAACTGATGAGAAGAAACGCACCAATTTGTTCATCTCCAGTCTCCAAATGGCTATAAACGTGATACTCTGTTTTGAGCAAGTCTTCCACTTCCTCGACTGTTGCGTTAAGATCAAGCCAGCCCTTGCTTACTGAAAGACGCAGGCGTTCTCGTGCAATTCCAGCATCTGTCAGCCAATTTGCAACAGCAGTAATGGTGTCATCGCTAGGTGCAAAGGTATCAACGACTTCAGAAGGAGTCCAGTGTTTTCCATATGAAGGAGATTCAGGATGAGACACTGCCAGGAGCATCTCCTCAATGCGATCAAGGTTTTGCTGCCTGAGTCCAAATCGCATGGGCAGAACTTGATCATTTTCCAGCCGACGAGTGATTTGCCAATCAATAGGATCGACCGCTCTTGTTTCGTGCACTACATGATGACTAGACCGAGGAGAAGGTGCTGCCAAACATGTAGCGACGAAGAAGACGAGTTCAAATGTCAGGCGCATCATACAGGTCTTGCGAATGTCCCATGCTTTCGACTTCTTTATATACACCCCGCATAGATAAGACAGACCGTACAGTGTGCAAGAAAGATGGGTCGTATGTGTATTCTGTCCATCATGGCATGGGAAGCGATAAGACTTCATATTGGTCGGGCGACCTGCCGTGACACATGGTCACGTCCATTCCTTCCAGTGAGCTCAACATCCTTGGGAGAACTTCCAAAAAGAAGCTGGGGTCTGGAACATGAAAGATAATGTTAGATCTTTCTTCCCAAGCTCGAGGGGTGTCACCATCGTCAATTTTTTTTGACACAAAGCACAGGTGTGACGAAAGATCCTTTGTCCAGAGCAACAAAGAGCTCAAGATAACCACGAATATTAGATAAATCCCAATCTTGGGGACAGACAGTAGATAGAGCAGAACGCAGATCGGCAATATATATCCGGGACTCTCACCCATATCAAGAAGACACAACAACTTCCCAGGTACGCTGAAATTAGATCTTGACACAGATAAGCGTGATATGTCTGTCAGGCATCACAATGACGTTGGCATCTTCATATGTAGCCCGGAAAGACTGATTTTCTCTTGTAAGCTTATGTGGCAAAAGGTTTTATCAGAGATGGAAGACTGAACTAGTCACAGAAAATCAGTACTCACGGTATTTAAAGAAGACTATGATATGCATTACTTCTTTCTTGCGAAACGAGATACGCGCTTGACAAACGTCAGTTGCAAGAAAATCACTTCGAATTCGTCCGATCCATACTTACAAAAACCCCTCAGGAAGACTCACGACTCAAAAATCGATGAGAAAACAGCGTACATACCTCATTGAAGGACAACGACCGATGATGGCAGGCATTGAGATTCGCTGCGAAGAGAGAGGGCAGTCGGAGTGAAAGATCAGGTTATGGTCGAAGTCGATAGCAGCGTCTTTATCACAAGTTTCGTACGCTAAACTCTACAATTGTTAAGGTTGAATATCAGCAAATCCTCGGCTCCAGCTCCGACAAGCTCGTCCATTATCGATGCACTTTTCTTCTTCTCCACCATGACGCTGACTGCGACCCAGTTATCCTCTTCAAGAGGACTGATTGTCGGAGCTCTCCTTCCTGGTGTGATGGCAGTTACTGCGGCGAGCTTATCCCTGTGAACGTTGAACTGGCAGACAACATATTTGTTGGCCGCCACGACGCCTGCGATACGGTTCGCTATTTTGTCGATTAGAGGTGCGACATGCGGCCGTTTTGGGGTAGTCGATTTGATGAGAACAGCCTCTGTCTTAAGGAGAGTTGCAATTGCGTGGAGGCCAGCAGCTCGCATCGTTTCCCCGGACTCTGTTATAAGAAAGGGTGCGTTGGTGAACAGCCAATCTCATTAGTATGTAACTCACCAACAAGATCAACTATCGTCACGACCGATTCAGCGAGAATTCACGAAATTAAAGGCCTAAAACGTGGCACATACCAATGCCATCTGCTAGACCAAGCGCGCAAGCAGCCTCTACACTACCTCCTACGTATTCGATCTTTGTCTTCTGGTCACCCTCTAGTTGCAATCTGGAGTCTATGCTGTTGAAGTGCTCCCTCGTCAGATGTTTGAAGCTCGAGACTACTCGTTTTCCTGCAAGATCCTCGACTGTCTTGATCGAACTTGCCTCCGGAACCTGCACCTGAAGGGAGCATTTTCCAAATCCAAGCCGCGCAATCTCAGTGACCAGTCCCTCCATTTGCGCTTCTAGGACAACATCGTGTCCCGTGATACCGAGGTCGACGTCGCCTTTGCCGACGAATGACGGGATATCAGAAGCAGGAAGAAAAACGCTGGTAGAACGTGAGATTATAGATGTATAACAGTTTTTTCACTGGACACACAGAGCGATATCGTGGTTTAAAGCAACACAGACATCCAATCTATTGCTTCTCCGGAATTGGATGTCCGCACCTAGCAAGATGATAGTGTCGCGTTAAGACCGCGATAAGGGCAAGCGCAAACTAACCGGACAAAAGTTCGATACACTTTTCATACAATCTGCCTGTGGATCGAGGAATCGATAGCGGATCTGCGGGGACGATCAAAAGACTATACCTTTCATCGGAATCGCAAAGAGTAAACGTCCCTCAAGGGCTTCTGCGTCTATTCTGAGCATTAGAGACACATCATTTGAAGAGATGTTGTACGTCGCACTCATGCTCGCACCGTGGAAGTTGTAAATGAGCGATACAAAATCTTTATATAGACTCGAAAAAAATTGGCGATGTCGAACTCTCGTGAGTACAGTGGTGGCTGTGTTGGTCTTTGTGGAGAAAGAACACGTGTATGGCCTCTACATTCAGTCTTACTTCCATCTCCCACGCTCTGTCAAGTAGTCATGCAATGTGGAGCTCGCTATCTCTCTATCTTATATCAGATGAGCCCCCAGCGCTCGTGAAATCCACAAGTCTGCTTCTAAATCCACTGTGGAAGCACTGTGAATCCTGAGATGCGACATGTTTCCCAGATCTGTCGACCTTGTGAGCGCGACTTCGTCACATGTCTTCAGATGCGCCACAAGAAAGGTAAGTTCTGGCGCCCGCAGTTTTGCATAAAAACCACCATGAGTCTGACTTACAACTGCGATGAACGATGTCCTCGTATCGCACCCAAGGTCGCGCTCGCGCCTCATACCCGAGTTTTGATAGCCGTTCTTCGGCCAAGCTTTTTGGAGACAGAGATATCTTAGCAGGGTTGTCGTCAATCCCTCTACAAACAATCTTGAATCTATCTCCTGAGAGCTCTGATCAAGGAGTCAAAATCACCGATGTTCAATATGCTGGCTCGTATAACTGGGTTGACAAGACTACTCCGACAATAATTGTACCTGGTACGTGTCTGGTTATTTCACAAGAGGCTTTCGTGACTTATGATTGCCAGGGTCACCCCGGCAATGGACCAATCGCCCGCCACCTTACCAAGTACATGCGGATGATGGAGAAACATTCAAAGACCAGAATGGATATCGTTGTCCAAATAGTGTCCTTCTTCCTCTGATGACCGCCGTAAATCACGTCAGCACGCAAAACAAGGAACAGTTCGATTGGGCCTCAATCGACTTCGTCACCGACCGAAACAACCTTTGAAAGCTTCTTCGTTGGATCAATGGTACTGCCAATGACTTTAGGATCGACGTGCAGCTTGCCGGAAAGACGGTCTTGCTTAATCGGTGGGAGAATAGATATCAAGAACAAATGTCTGGGAGAACATATGGGTTCAACTTTGAAAAGGCTTCAACAAGGGCTGCTCCTGGGTGCGAAGACAGCACGGGGCATCACAGAATTATACGATATGTGAGCTCCATATTCGTCACTATATGGGACTTGGCCAATCTTTTCTCTTCAGAATATGGACGGTCTGAAGCTCGTCGTTCGGTTCGAAGTGGATGCCTGTTTGTCGCAAGCTCCTCAGCGTCAATCCACTGTGTCTTCGTCGGGCGACGACATTGACGACATTATTGGTGCATTGTCCAGTGTTAGTCTCAAACGCGCGGTGCCTCCGCGCACTAATGTTACGGAGGACTCGGAAACATCTCCAACTATTAACGTCATTGCTGGCGGATCCGTTGTCTCTCAGTCATCGATCATCGAATTAACGACACGCTCCGTGCTTTCTGCGTCTGATTTCAAATGGAAAGAATATTATCCACAACTCTTTTTGTCGCAAACTCCCCATCACTTCATGGCTGTCCACCAGAGGGGCCTATTCAAAGAGGTCGTCAAACGAAAGCTCGAGTCACCTGAACTTCAGGCAACGGCACAGGAAATGAAAGAGGACCTGAAACAGCTTAGACGTCTCTTACACCAAATGAGGGAGCTCGTGAAGAAGCATGGTGAGAGGGGACGGCTCAGTTTTGTTTGTCAGAATGGTGAGCTGAAGGTGTACGAAAGGACTAACCGAGCGAGTTGTTTGCCGGATGAGGCGTTGAGATTATTTGATCTATGATAATCTATAACTATGTTCAGGAGGCACAGGATAGATTGGGCGTCAGTATGCCTTCTTCAGTCTGCACTTAACGCATAGGTCTAGGGATCAATGATGGGTGATTATGTTGTTCTCAATGCACATCTAGCACGTCAAATTCTCTGCACATACGGTAAATATCACAAATAACAAATATCGAACCTTTGAGTGATAAGTATTGTCACTGCAGATTGTGTTGACACCCTCGACGTTTTAATATTCCGTTTTGAAGACGTTCTAACTTTCAAATAATGAACACATATATTTCGCTTAGAGGTAAAGATGTGCATTGATGAAAACGAGTGTAATGCAGGAGGGGTATTTAACGAAAGTTGACGGTATAAACATAAATAAGAGCGAGATGTTTGGTTAAACATCGATATATACTTTAACTTGTCGTACTACTGACGTTTTGTCGCTAAGATGTGGGAGATTTGTGGAAGAACTCTCTAACCCTTCTCCTTACGCGCTTAAATTTAGTGGTTTTCTTCGGTTGAGCCGAGAATGAAGAGTCCAACTTCGTCGTCTTAAACTCCTGCGCGGGCGAAATACACTTCACGCTTTGGTCCTTATCACCGTCGTCTGATACCAGTCTCACTTTACCGGAGGGTACATGGGGAGGAGGCAAATAAGAACTATTATCTTCAGCAAGGGAACCGTGGCGGTACACGGTCGCGCGTTTGGGCAAAGAGGCGACAGTGTCGGAAGGGGAGGTGGCCCGGATACAAATTGAGGTACGATGTCTAGGCATAGACATTCGACGAACAAATGGGTAAAGTGCAAGGCTGGCGGATGTCGATACTTTCACTGCTGCAGCGGCATTTGAAAATGGATTGGCGATAATGATGAAGTGTTTGGAACCATTCTCCGTTGAAGTTGTACACTCAGGTTCGTCTTCGAGGGGTATATGCGATACTGCTATCCAGGAATGTTAAATTTAGTCAACACAAAATGGATGAGGCGGATTGGACTTACGTTCTTTGTTCAACGAGATTGTTCTCTTGTTAATCACATCCTTTGATATTGGGTCCACTGCAGTGGTAGAAGAACTGGAACCGGATTGCAATTTTGAGTGAGGTCTGGAAAGAACTTCACGAACGGGAGGTTTGATGAAGGCCAAGGTCAAAGCGAACCAGAGAAGAAGTATCGCCAAAAACCCCTGTCACAATTATTAGTGCCTATGTTGAGCACTGGAAGTCTTGACGACTTACCGAAAGAATAAGCGTGCAAGTGCGCATGCAGTAGTAGGGTTGAAGGAAGAAGGTCGGGCGCTGAGCAACAACAATAGTAATTGACATGTTGTGAGACGAAAATGGCTATTGTCTTTGCAGTGCAATGGGTTATAAATTTATTTTATCTCCGGAAGAGCGAAGACTGGTGCATTTATACAATTTTGCCTCCGCGGACAAATGTGGGTCTCATCCGCACAAGGAACAATCTCCTATTTTCTTGATGACGTAGGAAGAGGGCTGTGGCGCATGTCACTGAGCTCATGAATAGTAAAGGAACTATCAGAGCAACTTATCTAAAAGTTTACTGTCTGATATTGACATTTGCATTGAATAGCGAGGTCCGCCAACAAGGCGGTGCCACGGAATATCTCCCTTATTGCTTGAATCATCTATATTGTTAGCATAGTCGAATAAGCTACTTCCGCGGAGAAAGATGGATTTAAGACACAATAACTCCTATAATTCATGAAGGTGTCTATCGGGTGACAGAGAAAGTTGTGGCGTCTGTCTATAAATGAGCCAATATCTCGAAGAACAACCTTACCCAAAGTGTGGCGAAATAATCTTCAGAGTAATATCGTGACATCATGCCAAACATTTAGACTGATAATACTGTCTGTATAAACAAGAAAGAGAAGAGAATGCCTGGAAACAGTTAGTACCACCTAGTGCGTGCAGGTGCAAATCTTTATTCAAACAGTGTAATCCTGGATTACCACTTACGGACATCTATTCTTGGAATGACTGAACCTTAATCGCGGACGTATATAGATGATGACGACGTATTTACTTACGGACCATCGACCTTTTTCCCCAATTGACATCTACGAACGATAGCATACTCTGATCTACGGAATTAGTCTCGAAATATTAACTTGGTCCTGTTCTGTCGGCTTGTGTGTCTAGTGAAGACGACGGTCTTACAAACATCTGTTGAATCTAATAAGTTTCCAAAGACCGATCACATAGACGCCACCTCCACCTAACGCACTTGAACAAACTGCATGTTTAATCTGTGAAGTTGCTCCACACGACGTATGATTAGGAGGTTAGGAGGTGAGGCAGTGTTTGTGGCGTGCTATTAGGAGTGTTTGTGGCGTGTTATTAGGAGGCTGACCCACTTTCATGAATTGCATAAAAGAGGGTACGATGTTCAGTACAACCTCACATCACAAGTTCCACAATTCACCTGAAATTCCAACTTTACTCAACTATTATCACGTATGTATCTTACCTCGATTGAAACACCTCTATCTCGCCCTCGTCCTCAATCTCGTTCCACTACCACATCTATAAAGAGCGGCCGTTCTCAACATCATAAGATGATGAATTCAACTAGTTCAGTCGTTGAACCGAAGAATCCATCTAACAGCGAAAGGCATCAAAGGAAACGATCCGCCAATTCTTATTCTTCATCCCAAAGAAGTATCCCTTGCACACAATCTTCTCATGAACAGAGAAGATTCTCATACTCTTCTCATCGCATCCATCCTCATCATTCTGAGACCATGGACACTGCAGCCGACGTTTCAGTTCCTCATCCCGATATTTTATCGAATTACGAAAAACGCCAAAGGAAACGAATTGTCAGCTCTGTTCCTTCATCTCAGCGATATATTCCTTGCGCATCCTACCAAGTTGATAATCTTCACGAAAGAACATTTTCATACTCTCATACAACAAATCCTTGCACTCCGCCTCATATTGTGCATCATCTTCATCATACGCAGAGGGAAATAGCCGCATCATCATACCAACGGGTTGTTCCACCACAATCTACCAGACTTTATCAACATCAGAGCAAGGGTATAGTGCCAAACGAATATAGAGTCAATCACAATTCTCAGAGGAGTGAACTACATACGCCGTCATCCAGACGATCCATTCCTTGCGTTGCGTTGCAGGCTTCGAAGAATCATAAACAAGAGAGTAGAGAAACAACGACCTTGGATACGATTTCATTGTTCTCATCATCGCATTCGAAATTCAGATGGTTGAGAAAGAAGGCGAAGAATTTATTCAAGTGACATATCTTACTTTTTTTTCGATACATATAACTACCTATAAATCTGTTCAAATTGGTTTCATTCTAAGAGTAAAATAAATTTTTAATTTCAGCGGCAAAGTTTGTAATTATAGCGTTGTCGCATCATAGTAAATTGTCTGTATATCAAGCCAAATCCAAGGTATATGTTCCGCAGTCACCCATCTGAGATTGGGGGGCAAATGGTTAGGGAGGAAATGGGTAGGTTGTTCGGAGAGGTTGAGTGGGTGTCATTTGTCATTCAATTGATTGTTGCGATGAAAACGCGGGTAAAAAATGCAAGAAAATTCCGCGACTTGAAGAGGTTATAATCCGCCACCCGCGCCTTTCTTACCAGTCTATGCCTGTGAATGTAGAACATATAGTGTGCTGGTATCCTGTTCGCTCATATAACAAGACCCCTGTGTCATGATTCGCATGTTAACAATATTCTCGCCTGAAAGACCACCTTCAGTCATCACAGTCTCTGCTTATTTCAAAACTGCTCTATTCAAGTCGGGTATTGAATTTGTTTCCGCAGAACGGCACCTCTGGAAACCTCTCCATGTTATTTCTTTTTTCGGTTCTTCCTCCTAGTGTAATTAGTAGGGTATAGGGTTATCAACCATTCAATACTCGGAAGATGTACTAGGATCTAAACATTCTTTTTCTCCCTATGGTAGCTCAACGTCAATGGAACTCTTTCTGGTACGTTCCGTAGGGTAATTTTTTTCATAGCCCTAATCATCCATGTCCAATGGGTTTACGTTATGTAGCTCCACTTGAGTCGAACGACAGGCAGTTTCAGATGTCAGCATCAGTCCTCATCAGCAGTCCAAGGAACTGATCTACCTCACCCATCTAAGCCCATCTATCTATCTCAGATGTAGCGAGAACGGCTTTGAGTCTTATCCCGTTCGGTATAGGACATCTTAACGGTCGGCACGACTAGCCCGAGCTGCTCCAATGCCTTCTATTGTCCAGCATACATCTTGGTTCTCTGTAAAACGCAGATTATGTCCCGTAAATGGAGTCCCTGGAATTTCAAATCACCAACAAAGCCTTGATTTTGGATTACCAGTGAATTCATTTATGTCATCGATTTAAAGAAGGGTTGTCTCCCCTGCCCGACTTTGGAAGTGTTCTGACATCCTCGAGCCTAGGACCGGCTGCGGCTGGACGCTACTTCCAGTTTTCAATCGACAAAGTAATTGACACCGTCAGATCACATTGACAACTGCGCTGCGTCTGCTGTCGAACTTCCTGCTATTTCTCGACTGGTACAGTAGTTCGGATCCGCTTCCTTAACGCAATAAGTTCCCGTTCAAAACTTGTCGATATTATCTTTCTATGTAGTGGCTGCGAATACACGTCTATTACATCAGGGAACATCAGGTCGCTGAAAGGACTGATGAACGAGTATGCAATATCACGAAATAAGGAAAGATTTCATGTACAAGTATCGATTAGTATTATCACGCAAGACCATATTCTTCCGAACAGTCCCTCCATTTGTATTTCCTTTTGAAGTGAGTAGGTCTTGCTTTCGGAAGTGTACTCATCTATCCGCATTCAATTAATCACAAGACAAAATGAGCGAATCAAGTAGCTTACCCAACATTCAAAAGCGGAACGGACACAAGCCATCTATCAGTGTCCCCAGTTATAAAGAGCCGCCTGACGATATGGATAGATTAGTACAATGATCAATGCACAACGCAAATGAGTGTAGAATCAGAAGGAAGGCAACGGAATAATCCACATGGTTTTGCGCTCTCGGACATACGAGTCGTAGACTCTATCATCCGTACTGGATTCATCAGGGAAGAAGGGCACTACAACAGTAGTCATTTGAAGGGGAAAAAACTCACATCCTTGCCGACCCTCTTGTCTCGAAGCTCCGAACGTCAGGGAACCACTTTAGTACTAATGAGCAAGAGAAGTCAGTCACAAGACATCGATAATATCAATGAACATCAAGAGCATAGTCAGAAGGAAGGCAACGGAGAAATCCACACGGTTTTGCGCTCTCGGACACTCGAGTCGTAACTCATTAATCCGTATTGTTTTCATCACAAGGTGATGTAGATAGACCAATCGAGTATGGAGTGGAGGCTCACCTTTTAACCGAAGACAATCGATTCAATGTCGACAACAAGATCCGTAAATGACCTGGCAAAAAGGGGTCAGATGAAATTACATACGGAAAGAGAAGAAGGTCAGAAGGAAGGCAACGGAATAATCCACTTGTTTTTGCGCTCTCGGATGTGTAAGTCATAGACTTGAGTATCCGTAGCTGGTTTCATCACATGGTATGACCGCGGGCGTTGGTATACATGGGCTCACCATTGAGTGTCGTCATGCTTAAGAACGTGCATTGTGATAGACTCGCGAGATTCCTTCACCAATGAACATAGTGGGACGGACAGTAATGAGTTGAGGCTCAAAAAAAAAAGTACGGTCGCCACCTGGCAGATTACATAATCGTTCAGGGACGTCAGTTTTCACTGGCACTTACTTTTTTGAGGCACAAGTAATAGAAGTGAAAATATATGAAGACCGTTCTACGGACAATGAGTACGTTAAAAGAAAATAGTAGATCTTGTTAGCTCAAAAGAATGTGCGCAACTCCTCCGACCGATGGCTCCCGACGGATGATGTGCATTGGTATGAATGGGTATCCTATGCTGATGTTTGAGTGCATGTGAACCGTCAAGTCAAGCTGGATGTATCTGGGGAAAGGGCATAGTACGACTATCGATAAAGAGAGGACGGTGTGCGTAACAAAGGAGAACGCTATCTAGTCCACATAGTTCAAATAGTCAGCCAAACAGAGTAAGAGTATGCAATGGATAGCGATAATATTAGCGGTTACAACTCAAGCACATGGCAAAGTCTGCGCTCGAGGTAATAATGTGATGGACTAAAGTGTCTATAGGAAAAGCGCAGCGATACTCGAGGTCACCATGACGGTCGTTACTCCGAATGCGAGAGTCAGTTGACTCGTTGGAGCATCATTGCTCTTCTTTTCCAAAAGAGAGCGCCGAGTTGGAGTCTTCACGCCATTCCCTGCTGGCGCGGTAGTCACGTTCCGTAGTAGCCTTGTCGGGAGCATGTTTGGCGTTGTCGATATCTGGAACTGGGGTGCGAGAGGAGCGCCGTCGAACTGGAACATATGGAGCTTGAACCCAGTGACGGGGTCTTGGAAGATTCGCCACTGGGTATAATACTCGGTGAGATTGTAGTCCTCAAGGAAGTTGGAAACGGCAGCGCAAGGGTCTTGAATTTGCTGATAACCATCGCCGAAAGGGGTCAAAGTCATTGATCCGTTACTGTTCAGAGCGTAGTGGCCATGCACCCAATTAATGACGCCGGTGATGCATGTTGGTTCCGAGCCTGGGCCACCAGGTTAACAAGGCTTGAGGAGAGACCAAAGTACCGCTCACCGTTGCCATTGAACCGGTACCGGGAAATTTCGTAGAAACCGTCTTCAGAGCTGTTTCAAATTATAGTTTTCCTATTTTCAAGCTGGAGACGTTAAAACTCACAACGAATAAGAGATGCCTGTCGTCAGCGGATAGGTAAATGTTTTGTTGGCAGGATTTGCGAAACCCTACGGATTGGGAGTCAGCACGCTTACATACGTTGATGGAAAGGAGGCTCACAGGTCCTGTCAACACCTGCTTGCTGCCTGAGCTCCAAGTGCCCACAATACTTGTTGCGTTGTGTTCAGAATCGTATCGGATTTGTGAGAATGCCGAGGGTACGAGAGAAGCAATGGTCAGGTAAAGGAGCGGTGCGAGAATCATCAGGGTTTTCTCAGAATATTTGAGGATAAATGGACTTTCTAAGAGGCTGGGCTCTCTGAGTACGGATGCTAGCTTGGGGAACGAGAGAAAGATCGAAGAGGGTGGGAACTTGAATGTCGACGGGCACAACAACAGCGGAAGCGAAGATACTTGTTTGCAGATGTTTTGGCATCCCTTTGTTTGGTTGCGATCGCTACTGTTGCCAAGTGTTAACGTTCCATGTGTCAATGATAAACAGATTCGATGAACGTCAAAGATTGCAACAGTATGCATGGATTGCGACAAGTACCACAGTCATGAACGTGATCTCTTTCGAAGAAATCGCGGGCTTGCGACAAGGAAATACATATCGGAACGTCTAGTTATATATACTAAATGTGTACATTAAATAAAGCTGGTGACATCCACTCACACCGGGGTGCGAGATTGGTGAGGCCTTCGTGGGCAAGAATGTATGTGGGTAGCGGACCTCAACGATACAAGGAGCAAATGTCCGGACTGTGCGAGTGCATATTGAATTGGGGTGAAAATAGAAAAGATGCTGTGTATCTCAGTCCTTTTTCAGTTCCCGTCTTACTACAAACACCCTCTCGCCATCCTGGTTCGTTGTCATCTCTTGGATTCCCCGGATGTTGCCTAAACTTTGGAGTGCCGTGCTGCCCTTTGCAAGAACCACATATATCTCTAGGCCGTCACCAACCTGGGAAGGGACGGAATCAGAACGATCGGCCGAAAGCGCGTGACGTATAAATACCATACCTCAATGTGTCGTTCAGTCGCACTCGTAAAAGAATCGATCACGAGGGAAAGCACGGTCGGCAAAGGGAGGTGTGCGGGGAATGACGTTCCAGGTGCAGGGGTCTGGTTCTTGTAGTAGATCTAAAAAAGAAACAGGAGTAGCATGAGACACACAGAAGAGGTACACGAAAGGGCGAAGCGGAAGAAAGTGCGAAAAAGGCATAAATGTGCGGCATAAAATCGGTGAAGGATCGGGTTCCCTGAATGATCGAGCCACGGGAACACAGCGCACGGAGAGTAAACAGCGAATTGATTTGGAGTGCGAAAACGCGTAGGCTCGCGTTGGTTCCGACTTACCTGGTTGTCCAAGAAGGGCTGAACAAGTGATTGCGCAGCACCTGCCGCGCGACACGCTTCACGTTCGTACGAACCCACAGGATCAAATGAGTATACCGCGCCGGTACCTAAATAGGGCAAGACGTCAGCATTTGTCAATCAAGTAGAGATGATGGATCGGGTAAGGAAAAGAGATCGTCTGCCACGAACTACGTCCGTTGTGTTAGAGGATGATATACATACCATCGTCCTCAATTCCGCCAAGGATGTTATATACATAGTACGGGAAGAAGCGGCGGGCGTAAAGCATTGTTTGGATGAGACGAGCGATTGCACGGAGAGGCATGTCTTTGGCGTGTGCATGCCGATACCACTTCAACGAACATGAGGCGACTAAAGGGCGCATGACAGCATTGACGACGCACCTCGAGACGCTGTCTAACACTCTTTACAAACATATTACCGTCTGCAGCAAAACCGTTCACAGCCAGGACAGCCTTGTCCGTCCTGAATGCAGAGTCATAATCGGCTACAGAGATAGAAATGAATAGATACATACAATTTGAAAACTTTTGGCGCATAGCGCGTCTGGATGCTGTAACCTTCACTCTGTCTGGTATCACCTGCGATGACACTGAAGTCAGCACCCGCAATGGCCAAGATGGTGCCGCCATTTTCTGAGTAAGGATTGAACTGGCGCTGCTGTGGCTGGGCGAGGGAGACCATAGTAGAGGAGAAGGAACAGTAGAGGGGAGAATGGATCGAAAGACGTCCTGGAATGGGAGTGAATAAGAGGCCGCGTAATAGACACAGGCAATGGCGCGTCTAACCGTGGGAATTCCTGAGTCTTTCAATTTATCGCCGAATATATCCCTTTCAAGGCCTTTTTATGTCCTCGTTCTCCTCGACTCTTAAGTACAGTATCTCGGAATCCAGCCCGTCCTTCTTTGATTCCAGATCTTCTGTAATTCCACATGTTTCTTCCGTAATCTTATGGACAACCCATTTCACGACATATCTACATTCTCCGAGAACTCCCCATCGGTGGGTCCCAGTCTAAATGCGGTAAAATATTTTCTTTTCCGTGCTTCCGGCAGGGTGCGAGCCTACCGAAGAAGTACCACTTCCTGAAACTGTTCCTGTTCTTCAGTTGCTCAAACTTCATGAGCACATATCCTTGAGCATCCGTGCAGAATCATCATTACTCGGGACTCTGAACGGTTCCATTTTCCTGGGGTGCCATATTCATGCTGTAAATTCAGGTTGATCCTGTATTGATGGGTCTATTAACCTGGTCATCAGACCGGTTTCTCCACCAAGACGTGTGAAGGAAGACCTTATAGATTGTTTCCTTCTGCGAGCACCTTCGTATGTTGTTTGCCCTTCTGCTCTCATGTCGTATATGTATGGACACGCTCGTGCAAGCTCTTATCACCCTGTCACGCGCGACTCTACATGAAAATGCTCAGCGGTGCTCTCAATGCCATGTAATACGACATTTTAGACGAGGACATGATCATCTTACTGCCTGGTCGAATGCTTTTAGCACGTTTCCCACCGCTATTCTTATCATGATGTTCATCCTTTGCCTCAATGTCCATTTTCTGGTATCCGTTTCTCATGGAGAGGGACACATGTATGCGTTCTCTATACAAGCTGATGCAGGCTGGGCCACTTAAAACCGAAATCAAAATCATTGAGACTCTTCAAGTCGCGTTGCATGTGTTCATGGTGAAGTTTCCCCGGTAGGTCAGGCCTTTGCTCCTTTTTCGTGTGCACCTTACAGTTTGCACCCCCCGTTTGGGCATGTCCAAGCCACTGTGAGCTTAATATGCAGAGATTTTGTGCCGCCCTTGTCTGTTCAAGTCTGATGTCTGATGTATCGCATAAATCCGCGGGCCTCTCGGCCATACAGAGGACATCTATGAACCATGACCCTGATACCTTTTCTGAGAAACGCCTTCTTTCACTCTCGCGGTTGTCACTCGTGTATTTCGATTTGCTTAATGCGCACATCCTCAAGGTCATAATCGTCAAAATGCCAGCTACATCTGCTCGCAAAGTCCTCTGTCAATCACTGTTCCGCTTCTCAGAAGACCTCACCACCAAGCTTTGAGGGGCATTCCTTGACAAAACGCTTCTCCTGTCCAACAAAGAGGCAAAAGGAACCGTATCTTCTTCGTGCCTCGTTTCGGTAAAAATCTTATTGGCAGACGAAAGGACCCCCGTTCTACAACGAACCTTCACATCAACATATAAACTTCTGGTTCTAGTGAAAAATCTAGATTGTTACGTGACCCTCCGTATTCTTCTACGGACTCTAAAGCTTCCGTATGGCAATGAATGTGGAACTATTTCCACCACGGTATCGACTTTTTAGTATCAAGCCCATCCGGCCCCACAGATGCTCGAAGATCAACGTATGGACGTACTTGTAGCGCTGAGAACCATCACACGTTACTCCAGGCATCTTTTGATATCATTCTCTCGTTTCTATATTGGAGACTTTACCTACCATGTACGAGGGAGAAAGTACATTGTTCAATTCAGCGCGTGGCGTATTGAATCCCACGATTCTCACCCAGCATAAGAGAGCTCTGAGAAATCCATTTTCTTCTATTCAATAACGATAAATAGTCCTTGAGTTTGATCAGTCTCGTCTTTGCTGCTGCCATGGAAATCTGCCGATGATATTCCATAGAAACACCGGAACGGTGGCGTCACTAGTCAACAGCGCTAAACGAGTCTTCATGATTGACCGAGGTTGATCACCGGGGAGCGCTGGCATGCATGACATAGGTCAAGCAGTCGAGCCAGCACCTCGCCAAGCCCAAAGGCCTCTAAGGATCCATCGACGCTGAGAGAGGAGTCGAGCTTTCAAATGATCATTGTGATGGAACCACGATCAGAATCGAGATCTTTGTTTAAATTACCATATTACATACATTGCTGCACCATTCATATGAGGGTGCCTTCAGCTCCCATATGCTATATATCTGCATATATGATTATAATCTCCAACTGATAAGGTACCCAAAAGTGTTCTCAGTTGTTAGAAGAGTATACTTCCGCCGTATCGGAGCGCCAACATTAATATTTGAGGTAGAAGTGTTCATCCACACAGAAGTTGCGATGTTGTAATCCAGGCGTCTGTAACTATGTACGACGTTCTGGTTCCTGACAACTTAATTTCCACATCACATATCTTTCAATGGTTTTACCGATCAGTTGATAAGAGGGATTGTGTTCAGGCAAGGACCGAGATAACCGAGGGAGATAACCTGAGAAAACAAACTTTCTTGCGGTTTGAGGCACGTTCACAGAGCCGCCACCGAAGAGTTACTACTATCTTTGACCGATCACAACAGCGATGAGGCAATGACATCAGAATGCAAGATTTACTCCAGTCTCTCATCGAATATGTCAACACCCCAGTTCTTGCCTGGGTCAACACTACGCTCAGGTTTATGAGACGCAGCGGCTTTTTCCAGTTTCTCCGCTAGTGCCGGGGGAAGCTTGGTGACTTCAATGTGGAAAAGGTCAATCAACACGTGCAGTTGGTGAGAAAGATGAAGAGAACGTGATCCTTACTCTGCAGATTCTCATTGATACGAGACGGAGTCACACTCTTGGGTAGAACGACATTCTAGAAACCCGCGGCATGCTCGTTACAATCCAAAATGGAGAAAGAAAGAAGCTTGACGCACGCCCCGTTGGACTTGCCATGATACAAGAACCTGGGCAGGGGTGATACCTAATTCGGCAGCGATTTCCTTCACCTAGTAACATACTGTAGAAGACGTAGGCTCGAGTACGCATGGTGATACACATACCACAGGTATTGCAAGAGAGTCCTTCACACGACCATTCCCTCCCAAAGGAGAGTAAGCTTCAAGGAGTAAGTTGTTTTCTTTAGCCCACTAGAAAAACGTTGGTGACCACAAGAGATGAAAAGAGTTTTACAGACTTGAATGAGTTCGGGCTGTGGATTCCAGTAGCTGAGCTCAACCTGACGGATACGTGAACAAAGAAAATACACATGAGTAATAGATCAAAGAACCTGGTTGACTGCAGGCTTGAATTTGAGCGGGTTTCCAGTAAGATTCTGAATTCTATAGCAGATCGGAGACAAGCCAGCAATACAAGTTCGAAGAGTAGTACCTCCGGATATTGAAGCTGAGATCATGTTAGTATTGGATCTACAACCATGGTTGGATAACGCTCACTTGCTGATTCCGATGTTCCTGATCTTGCCTTTCTCGACCATCTCTTCGAGTTTTTGCCAAGTCGGATAAGGGTTAGCAGTAAGTTCTACATTCAGTGACGAGTCTGCATTCTGTGCAACGGGCCTAAGAAGAGAGTAACATTCAGCCATCTTCCAACTGTGGGAATGAAGTCAGTAACCAGTGGATTAGATACAGGTCAAGGTAGTCCGTTTGAAGGCGCTGCAAACTTTCGTCAAGGGCAGGTTCTACGTCTTCTGGCGCGTGGAACGTGTTCCAGAGCTAGAGTTATAGTGCCGGTAAATAGATCTACCGAAGTTTCAAGAATCATGCATACTTTCGAAGTCAACCATATGTCCTTCCGCAGAACCCCGCTAGCTTTGATCGCCTCACCGACTTCGGCTTCGTTCTATCGGCGTGTTATCACCATTTGATGGATTCCGACGAAGAATGTGGTTTAGGCACACCCCATATGTCCAAGCTCCGTCAATATGTCGATAACCAGCTTTCAAGGCAGTCTGCATTGTCCATGAGACGGCTGAACGAGGAGAAATTTTGGTGAATATCTCACTTGCACAGCGAGTCCAACTTCACTCTTCCTAGCCTTCCAGACACCTGTTGTCGTGTTAGCAGACAGCATGGAATAAACTCTATTAATTTACCGAGTGCAACTGAAGGTATCTTGTCTCCGGAAGGCAACGTATAGTGGGTCGGCAATCCAACACGGCCGGTGTGCAGGCCTTTATGGCATCCCTTGAAAAGCATTGGGAGCGTGTGAGAAACACGTTGGATCCCGTACATCATGGCCAGGACGATTGTGGACAAAACGAAAAGACGAATGAATCTGTTAGATTCTCTCGTCCTTTTACTTATTCCTGTTTCTTTGAAGGACGATTCGTCACTCGGAATACGCTGGTAAGTTGGCAAAGACATGCTGACAAAAGTCGCAAACCGTGTATCTTGCTGAGACAATTGATGACCGGTTTCCCCGGGCCGAAGGTAATCGTGAATAGTTGACATCAAAATGGGTCCGCGCGTATGTACTATTATGGCATTCATTATGAGCTTATGCAGTAGCACCCATGTATGCAAAGCAGGTGCAATAGGCTCTTCACAAGTTCGAATTATTATACAATGACTGTGACATTACCATGGGAACTCGATGCCATTCTCGTCAATAAAAAGCCCTGAACACTTCCGATTAGTCTGAGATCAAGTCGCGAAGGAGTTCAGACTGACCTGTAGGCCCATCGTCTTCCAAGAGAACCCAAGGGAGTATGCTCTCAGCTCCAGCCTTGACAGGCTTGCCTCCCTCCCTGAAGTTGTTCAACTTGGTCGAAGTAAAACCAGGGGTTATGGCATTGACTTTGATGCCCTCCTTCCGAAGTTCGAAGGCCAAAGCAATCGTGTATGAGTTGGCAGCCGCTTTGGAGGTGTTGTAGGCCACAACATGAAGGTGATCAGACTTGGATTGATGACTGTTTGAGGCCATATCGGAAGTCACATTGAGTATAGATGCCCGAGAAGATTTGCGGAGGAGGGGAAGGAATGCCTGAGTAGTTTGAATCAGGCCATAAAAGTTGGGCTCAAATGCTTCACGGATCACGTCCAAAGATACTGTAGTAGCATTCTGGTCCTTATCCAGTAAACCAGTTCCTAAGGAAGGATGATGAGTCCAGTGTCTCCATAGGACGACTAACATGCCTGCGTTATTGACCAAAACATCCAACTTCCCCTCCGCCTTTTCAATGGTATCCTTGGCGGCAATGACAGACTTGATGTCAGTGACGTCAAGCTGGACGAGTTTGACATTGAACCCCTCCTCTTTCAGCTGAGCTCTATGCAAAGGGCAGTCGGAATGTGATAAGGGACCTTACTACACACTGCTCACTGTGCTTTCAGTCCAGAAGCTTCGTTCCTTGCAGCAAGATAGACGATATGGCCCTTCTGTGCCAAAAGGCGGACGAGCTCAAAACCAATGCCAGCGTTCGAACCTGGGACAGCACAATGAGACAATTCAATAAACAGATATGTTCTGGGCTTACCAGTTACAAGGATTATTTTCGACATGAGTAATGTTGGGTTGTTGAACGATGAGATATCAATTTATCAGATGACATGCATGAGATCGATCTTGAGACTCCGAAGTATGGCATTGGCCGATCTAAGACGTGACCGCGCACACCGCCGGCACCAAGAGTCTTTCCATGGGAAATAACAAAAGGACGCCCTTTTGCCGCAGCGCCCGCTATTCGTAACGAATGGACAGCCAAGGACAGCGTTTTTTTCCAAGAAAGACAAGCTCACTGCCTCCGTGCAGTCCCCAAGGTCAAGCGGAAACCATCACTGTCGTTAAAATTACGCCCACCGCGAATGTCTTACAACAGAACGAGACGGCGATCAAGCGAGGCAAGTACCTAAAGTATACAGTGGAATCACAAACTCGCGCGTGGCAGGTTTCATTGCATACATGGTTCAGCAAGCTTTGGGTTGTTTAGACCGTTTGCACAGGGCAATAGGAATGTTATTCGACGAGGGGAAGATTCGAAAAGTGAAGAGACGGCCATCCAGATGTGATCAATACGAACGCCAGTTCCAACGCGATGATGGGTGAAAATATAACAGTTTAAAGAGGAAATCGACAACTGCAAGAGATCGCCAGAGTTGTGGCTAAGAGTCGCGAATACACGGATCACGTGGTCAAAGAGTGACAACATCGAGCAATGGTTATGCCATCTCCATTGCACCAACCTCCGAGAGCCTCTGACGAAATGAAATGTCTTTCTTATTATAAACCAAAGAGCTGGTCAAGAAACGACTCATGACAGGTTTCTTCTGTCCCCCGGCCGTGGCGGAGCCCAAGTGCTTGTGGTGAACTAAAACAGCAGAGGTTCGATTTGATTAGTCCTGCGACGTTCCAGGTCAGAGGTTTCAGACTGGTTGATTTTCTTGATTGCGATTCCATTTTAATATATACTTGGCATTACTGACATGAAGTTGAGAACAATTTTTACATTACAATACATATCTGAAGTCGCGATTCTGACGATCTGTAAGATCAAGGAACTCCTGCACAACCAGATGAGAAATTTTGTGAACGACTTAGAAGCTGGAAGGTGACGAACCTTGTCAACCTTGACTTGTTCGACGACACCGTTGACAGTCTTCTCTATGTAGACGTTATCGTAGGTGGTATCAACGGGCTCCAAATCGCGAATCCTATTCTCCCTCGCGAGGAGCCAGCGGATAATTAAATTTAAACACATGCAGACAACGTAACAAATTCCAATTATGATCCAAGGAACGCGGTTTCTAATAGGCGATTAGTGAGGAATTAGATGGATGGAACTGAACCATACCTAGGCTTGTACTTTTCTTGCCACATAAACGGGCCAGCAGAGTTTCCGATGCAATACGCGCATAGCATGACAGCATTGACAGTAATCCTTTTCGTGTGTCCTGAAGTCACACTTGATAGCCAAGATAGTGAGAGGACGAAACCGGTCGTTCCAATGCCTATTGGAAGATATCCTTAATGCTGAAATCTAACAAAGAACTGGTGGACACTCACCGGAAAGCCATATGCTGAACAGTAGCCCGACCTTGTCATCCCATGGCAAGAAATTGATCAAGAATACGCCGAGAACGTTCGGAATAGAATATGCGAATGAAATATAGGCTCGACTGTTTCGCAACCTTGCGGCTAAATTGACGCCAGTCCAGATTGTGAGAATCTCCACGATCCCATCGACACAGCCAAGCAAAGTAGTCTGCAGAGTGGTGAAACCGAACGAACTCACTATAATTTGGCGCTGATTGGTGAGGGAGTTGGGAACGTTGTTGAGTGCGGAGAAGAGCGCGAAAAGCCAGGTTTTCGGATCGAGCAGAGCCTCAATCATTCTGATGGGTAGGTAAGCCTTGTCTGTATATTATACAGAAGGTTTCATAAGAACACGCACTGTTCCTTCTTGAAATGCTTGTTCTCAACACCAGTTTGATTGACCTACAAAGATCGAGCAAACTGTGTCGGGGTATCATACATAGTCGGGGCCTACCTTGATCCGCTGAACGGCGATAACGCGTTCTTCCTTTGTAAGGAACCATGCATTTGTAGGTGAATCGGGGAAAAAGAACCTGTATTGGTCTCGATCAACGATAGGAAAAAGCTTGTTCGAACAAGACATACCAGAATGCCATTGCGGTAATGAGTGTAATGATTCCAGTGATGATCATAAGCCTGAGTAGCTTAAATTGAGAGTAGCAGTTGCACGAAGTAGCCTACCATTGCCAGGGTTCGAAATTGCCTGTCTTGATGTGCAGAGTACCAAAGCTGATAAACCCGGTGATAATTTGGGCTGAGAAATCGAGAAGTACGGCCACAGTGCGTACGAAAAAAATGCATACCTGTGCCGTTCATGAGGACTGGATAATGAAAAGAAGGCTAAGTCACGTCTCCTCTAGTGATACAGCACTTCGCTCACACCAGTAACCGACTCTCAATGTTTGCTCGACACGAGTATAGAACATCGAGCTAACAATGAGAAAACCAGCGGTTATCGATCCTTCACACATTCCAAGGATGATGCGAACGATCAAGAGACCGGCAAAGTTTTTGCAGGCAGCATGGGCACAAAGGGCGATGGCCCAAATAGTGATATTAATGCTGCATGTTTGGACAAATCAGCCTTGGATCCACAAATTCGAGCGAATACCAAACCTCATCCATTTGCCAACAGGGAAACGCTGGAGCGCTAAATTCTGTGGAAACTCAAAGACCAGATAAGAGATATAAAATATCGTTCCGAGCCTATGAGGATTCAGCATTATCGCTCAGAGATCCAGCTGTCAGATCTTTACCAGTTATATCTAGAAAAGACGACTTATGAGTAAACACCAATCACATACGAAGGTGAAGTGACATACTCATTGGTAGTCAAATGCGTTGCTTCTCTACCGAAATATGTAGCGAGTGACGAGTATGAATTGTCTAAATAACGCACCTGATTCCAAGAATAGCTGCTGATCCTAGTGTTGTCTTGTCCATGAATTGAATCCTTGAAAGCAATGTTGTCGGTAACCACAGACGAACTAAGAGCCTTCAAGCATGGTTACCAGTAGAGGACTGGTGTTGTGTTAGTGGTAACGACTAGCGAAGGGAATCGACAACTTACTGCACATCAAAGGAAGAATGTGACGATCAATCTTCTTTCTGTATGCAAGCTCGAAGACTGTTCACTAGGAACGATCTCCGACATACCTGACTCTCAATGATTCCGCTGGATCTATCTCGACCTCGCCAGAAGAGAGCTCAGCAGCGGTGTCGACTATCTTTGTTGAGACAGCGACATGATCATGTTTTTCGTTGGAAGTCTTCTCATCCAGGACCCCTTCGTCAAGAGACTTCGAGTCAGTGTTCGATCCCATGTCGGCGAATAGCAAGGATCGGTAGACTGAGCAAGAGAAGTAGAGGTACTTATACATATTCTGATTGCGTTATTTCGTTTACACACGAAGTGGCCGTGTGATCTCGAAGGAAGCGAGGGTCGACGCCTTATCGAAAGATAAGGCCTCAGGGCTTTTTATGGGTGCGGAGCCATTCGGTCTTGCGATAGAAATGGACACCTTGGACATAGCAATAATGCCGTAAGACAAAACCTCCTCTTGAATTTTCGCTCACGCAAACCTGGAAAACACGGTATAAACTGCATTCAAGGCGACTGTGAGAGCAAGTCATCAGACTTGAATGTGTTGATATAAGTATCGTGACTGATCCGAACCGTGCAAGGATGTCAAGGGAAATTGAACGGCACTATACTTCTGCTCAGAGAACCTTGTCAAGCGAGTAATGAGTTTAATGATTACGGCTCACTTGCACTTTCGGGCAGTTCCTCATGATGACGGTGGGTTCAACGTGCAGGTAAATCGAGCGTGTCACTCTACATCGGATAACACAACAAGACGGAGAGGAATGGAAATAAGAAATGAGTCATTGCAGGCAAGAACCTAAAAAAATAAGTATACAAACAGAAAATGAGCGAAGCCAACTGGAAAGAAGCTCAATTGCAATGAAACATTACACCAAAGAATGTACACCCATATACTATGGGCTGTAATAACACAGACTCGGAAATATGTGTCCTCGTAGACCGTTGAATTCATGAGTTCTCTGCGCGTATAGAATAGTAAATGGCAACTAGCTACACCAACATTCGCCTAGTTTAAAACCTTGTCAGTTACTTTTTTCTTCAATTGAACATTCCTCACCAATCAGTTATCTACGAGCAACACCGAGTCAAGCACCGAGAAGCCAGTCGCAACACCACCCTCATCGCTATCTTTTCCTTTCGTTCGGACTAGCCAACCTACTTCTTCCTGCCTCAAACCCATATTCGTTCCAAATAAAGCCCAACCGAATATCCCAAATTCACTAACGACCTCGACCTTGATTGCCGCTTGGTGTCCGCCTCCTGCCCGAACAAGATAGTTCCCTGCACCGATAGGAGGGGTGATCAACTCCATAGCTATCCAAGCCTGTCGTTCTTTTGTTGGCAGTTGATCAAGGAAAGGAGGGATGGAATCTTTGTATACATTGTTACCACCGCCCTCCCTCTGTGGCTTTAAAACAAGTGATCGAGCAAGTTTCCGAGCCTGAAGCACACCATAGCCGTCCTTCCCAGATCGGAGTGCATCATGGTCCGGTGTAAGCAAATCCTCGCCTACGTCCAATCCCCACATGCCCATGAATGTTTGCCGTAGTTCGTCCAGCTCCGATTGCGAAAATACGGCTGTTCCCCACTTCTCGTTCGCAAGGAAATGTTCCAGGATTCCTGGATGAGTGAGGACCTCCTGGATCTTTTTTCCTCCGGCAAGTTGGAGCGCGATTGATGGACAGTTAATCGCTTTCGATCGCTCGAGTAGGAAACGTGTTTGGTAGTGAATAGGTGTCTGGTATTCATGGGGCGCGTATCCTGAACGGAAGTAGACGACTGATATTTCCACGAAACCATCGGGATGGAGGTCGGGAGAGACAGCCACGCGCAGGACGCGGCTATTGGGATCAACGGTGGCAGAGTGCGCCAGTTCTTCAAAGGTTTGACGAATGACATGAGTAGAGTATCTACATTACGTATGTCACGTAGAGACAAATATGAAGAAGCTGAGGACGTACTTCTCTAACAGTTCATACTCTAAAGGTCGTTGATCGAAAACGTTGCGCTCTCCAGGCTGGACAACGAAAAGGACACGAGCTCTGAGCCAAAATTAATCCACGTACAACTTTGACGTCATGCGAGCTTACCGTGAAACACCATAAACTTTGTGTGCAGTGGCCAGACCTTCTGCTAATCCAGCAATTGTATCATTGTCGGGAAAATTCTCGGTTTTAAGGTGTGGTGAGGAATTGTAATATCGTGTGGATTCGTAAAGATATCTAGACAAGGAAGACGTTAAAAATACTGCAAAAAGTCATTTGCGAATGCCGAACCTATGCAGGCGAGCTGTACGGTGCGAAAGAGAACCAAACGATACTGAGATGGTGTTGAATTCGACTTGTTTGAGAGACGGGGACTCATTAGGAGGCGAGTGAACGAGATAATCCGATCGAAATAATCCGAGGTGAAGAGACTGAAGGGCGAGAGATATTGGAGCACCTCGCTAGATATTGGAGGGGCACTGTACCCACCTGTGCCAATCCCTTGTTCCTGAGATCCTTCCATCCTGTCCAAAGCTGCCCAATGAAGCCATCAACCTTCCCGACACCATTATCTGTCCCCATGATCCGATCTAAGAATTCTTCATCGAGAGCGATCCTTGCATATAGAGTATTGTATATCCCTTGTAAACGCTTCGCCTGTGTGAAAAGACCTCGGGGGAGCGGAGATGGAAAGAGGGAAAGTGGTGCATGTATGGCAGATTCTGGGACCGTTGGTTGGCATTCGGCGGGTGGAAGATACAGCAAACCCGTCGAAAAGGCGTACGTGGTCGCCAGAAGTGTCAGCTCGTCGATCTGAGCGCTAGTCAGTGCTGGAGGCCATTCAGAAAGCACAGATAAAGGCGCCATTTCTGAATCCAGGAAAGGCTCAAGGCGGGACCATATTCTTAGCGGCCAACATTGAGTCAGCTATGGACTGTCATAGGCTCATCGATTGCGTGATTCACTCGCTTTTCAACTCCTGGGTTTCCCCAATCGAAACGATTTAATAACCGAGACACAGATGTATCGTGTTCAAGCCGTTGATTCAAAAATTCTTAATAGATTTGCCTTGACATTATATATTGTGAAGCTGCGTTAAAAGGAGTAATTCAGACGCCAAATACACTACAAGATACCCTGGCTCTATAATATCTAGAGAAGATGAAATAAGATCTATGAGATAAGAAACAACCCTTTTAATCTATCCTGCAAGCCCAAACCAGTTACAAACTCGAGGCGCGACATCCTGGACTGTTGACTTGACGCCAGATCGAAGCATTGAGGAGGCAACAAGGTAGACCCTGTGCAATTTTGCCGGTATTGAGTCACTTCTCTGATCAGTTCAGGATTGCCCTGATCGACGACGACCTCCAACAACTTGCGAGCGCGTTCTTCTCCCCACGAAGAGTTAGCAGCTATATCATACCAGATGGACGAAGCGATATGATGCAGAGCCACAAACTGCACAAAGCCCTGGAGTTGCTGCTTAAGGAGCCCACGAAGATAAAAGCTAATCATCTGCGGATCTTCTTCAATCGGCCATAGATATTCTTTCAGATCCTCACAAATGACTTGCTCAATAGGTGTGCGGACCGTCTTCAAAATGTGGCCAAAATCATTCCAGAGATGTTTGCGATAATCAATGGGGTATCGCATCGACGTTGGTGGCAGTAGGAGACTGGCAAAAAGCGGGTGGGAGAATGATATCGCATCGTACAATGCAACAAAATCGGTGTAATATTGATAGAAAGGAGTAGTGCCCAAAAACTTGGTTGCAACTTGTTCGAGGTCAGGGCGAGCAGGAGTGGGAAGAATTGGACTTGTGTGGGGACGAGACAGGGTAGTGTAAACGGTATAAGGACGCAAAATGTCAGCCATGAGCCGGTCGACAATTTGGTCACGGAAAACCTCTTCAGTCGAATCGGTTGTCTGAGTCTGACCATGCTCAAGCATGAACACTTTCATGCAACCAAAGACAGCCTCCCCTCGCGTTAAGACAAAGTTCGTAAGTGAGTGATGTTGCAAAATCTCTCGGCAGAGCCTTGTAAAGAGTAGCGATGCGCGGACGATCTCAACTTCTGATGCATCCCAACCAACTGGAAGAGCTTTGAAGACTTCAGAAGTCCCAGAGTGCAGCAGGTGGTCGATGGGTGATGAAGTCCATTCGCGTGAAAGAGGGAGCCCAAATGTACGCAGTGACGTGACGGACGGGAGGCGTTGCGTAGTGGCGGTCGATATCGATTGAGGTGTCGGTGACGTGGGTCCAATAGAAATGTCTTGATGTGGTTGTATTGCATGTATCAAGAACGGTTTGATCACATCTATCCCATTTCTGTCCCATATAACCAAGGGGGCCTGAATTCCCAGACTTTCCAACCACTCTGGTGTTATTAAACTCGAGATATCATTGATAACCTCCAGCGCATTATCTTCATCCCCAGGAAGCAATTTCGAAAGTATCGAAAGCGCCTGGGCCATCCACAGCTCCTTCGACGTACTCGGAAGCCGGCGTGATAGTCGAAGATAATATGATAGCAGCTCAGACAGCGATCTCAGATACACATAAGCGCTGCGGATTCCCCGATCATTGGATTCCAATTGCGACCAGGACGGGTGAACGGTAATCATCGCGCACAAGTCGGAAATCTGAGGGAACGGTAATGGAAAGGGTGGCGAGTCTAGTGGACCATCTGACAGTGGTGGGAGACACGCTAACCACAAGCGTATGGCAGCACTTAATGTAGTGGCATAATCTGTTATGGCACGGAGGTGCGGAAGCCGGGGTTGGCCAGGAAGAAGCGAAACTAATTGGTTCATTGACTGCTTGATAGCATCCAGACAGCCAATAATAACCTCTTTCTCTGTTCCCTCCGTGAACCCGTCTCGTATGACGTCGAGACATTCCATTCTCTCCGACGAACCACCTCGGATGCCGTTCACCTTTGCACCTTCTAACCAAGCAGCGTAAACCTTCCAGACTCCTGCCCAAACTGGCCAATGTTTCTGCTCAGTTCCCAATCGATCGCTGAGGTTGTTCACCTCTGAGTTCCAGCCCCATCCAATAATTTGACTCCACAAGATCTCGTGGTCAGGCGTAGTTTGATGAGGATCCACGGCACACACCATCCAAGCTGCCAGTAGATCGGTCCAAGCGACCGCGAGTGTTGATGACGAGCACGCATCAGACAGAATGTATTGGCTGAGTTGCGTGAGCTGCTCCACTGCGGTGGTCGCTATGTGAGAATATAGCCCGTAGTTCGCGAGGACAGTATAGAAACGAAGTGTAGCGGTTAACAATGAGGTGGATAGTGCGGGCGGATACATGGAGGACGATGGTAGGAATGAAATGAAGCGCAAGAGATCATTCGCAGGCCCTTGAAGAGCGTGAGCGTTTTGTCGTGACGCATTTGCTAGAGTAAGGAGGAGTTCAATGGCACGTGGATCAGGTAGTGGAGAAGTCTCGGTTGGAGGGATAGGTGTCAGAAGGAAGCTGTGAAGAATACTAGGTATGAGTTTCGAGGTAGTGACGATAGAGGTGGCGACACTGTTGCTCTGTTGTCCCAAGCGACGAAGGATCCCCAAAAGCTGTAGTTTGGTTTCCTCAGTGATATCACATTGGGAAAGCAGCGTTGCTATCTGTGGCAAGAAAAAGTCTAAGCGGAGGGAACCAATGGCTATGTCTGAGGGGAATTCGCTCTCAACACCTTCGATGGTCATAATCTCTTCATCCCAGCCCACTATGCATTGCCAAACAACCTCCACAGCTCGAGCTCCAACACTTCCTCTCTCCAAAAGTGCCTCGGCCCCAGCAGCCATAATCCTTTTTCGAAGTTCTTCCTCCTGACCTACGAGCTCTTCAAGTCCGCCTGTCTCTCCTTTCAGCATTGCTGCGACTCTTCGAGCAACTTTAGTCAGGACTGCAAGCATCGTCGCCCTTTGTGCAGGTACTGTAGATCGTGAAAGAAGAAACATGTCATCAAGGGTGTAACCTGCATGTGTCCCCTCGGCATGATGGTGAAGCCCGAGGTGCGTTGGGAGAATGGACGATGTGGATGCGGGGATCGGTTTGCCCGAAAGGTCAAATCTGAGAGAAGAAGTAGCGTTTGAGTCGAATGGTTGTGACTCCTGCATCCAAGCAATATTGGGGTCATTTTCAGGGGCATCGGGGAAATAGCGACGACGTATGTACTCTGCTGATCCCTCTTCAGGCTCTGGATCAACTTTCTTGGAAACAGGATTGGGAGCTGGGGGTCCTAAGTACCCAGAATACTGTCCGAGTGATATTGCAGAACCATCATCGGAAGGAGGGGGCAAGGCAAGAGCTTTGCGTCGTGGCGAAGGCGGGGCAGATTCATAGACATGAACATCTTCTGGACCTAGTTCTGCGAAACGAAGCTTCCTATCTGCACGGCTAGAGGGGCGAGTACTGCTTGTAGATAGCGCAGGTGGAGGTGTAGACGCTAGATAGCACGATTTAGAGAGCTTGATTTCATACGGTGGGCATGATGATGTAACTCACGCCTATTGAAGGTAACCTCCCGTTCAATGTCTTCTCGAGCTGTGACTGGAACTGAGAAAAAAAAGGGAGATGAGTAGATCGTGCCATGCGAAGAACACTTATCCAACCTGGTTCAAGGACACTGTTTTGACCCTGAACAGTACCCGTCGATAGATCTTTTTCACCTTCAACGCTCCTCGCCTGTTTTTCTCTGGCCAGCCTGACCCTT
The DNA here is from genome assembly GCA_017657225.1 of Termitomyces sp. T69sscA. Taxonomy (NCBI): domain Eukaryota; kingdom Fungi; phylum Basidiomycota; class Agaricomycetes; order Agaricales; family Lyophyllaceae; genus Termitomyces; species Termitomyces sp. T69sscA. Next base: position 9,105 of record JAGGAQ010006003.1, on the reverse strand, counting down.
TTCAGGAGGTCACCAACACCCGCTCCAAAGCGATCGAGAATCTCCCGTCTCTCTTGTTCCCGCTCCTCCTCTGTCATGCTTGCAACTCGCTCCTCATTTTCATGGCCTATCCGATCCCTCCAATTATCAGGAACAATCGGTCCTGCTAGCCGCGTTGGCCGACCGGGAACAACAGTAGGCACATTTCGAGGTCTAGATAGCCCAGCCTTGCGTAAAGTGTCGATATTGCGGGCAAAAGCACTCTTCGACCGGTGTTGGACTGCTGGGAAACCTGTTTTGGCTGGAGCGAAGAGCTTCGGAGCAGATTGAGACGTAGGCTTGCGCTCGATAACAGATCCGACTAGTGGTGAATTATTTTGCGACATGCAGCTGTCGTCGAGGCTTGTGATAGAAGCTAATACTTGTCTATATCATCGCCAAATGTTTGCTGAAGCGCCTGACGCAATTTTGAAGCATCCCTTCTTACGTAATCCTTTTGATGCGCTTGGCGAGATTTAAATCTAAACTGCCGTGGCATTACTATGAGTGGCCTTTTGTCTCTCTCTGAAATGACCCTGTTCATCTGGACAATTTGGCCTCTATGCATCGCTCATAAAGCTCAAAAGTTGATGCGATACTTGCGACTCTTGCACAACTCTTGCAGACTCTTTTCCGAAAGAAAAGACAGATTAAAGATATTCTCCTTTTCCTAGACTAATCCCGACTGTCGGAACACGTCTCGTGAGCTGAAATTGACATAACTCGTGTTGCAATTCCCCAAGTGGCCGGGGCGTGCCATAATGACCCAAACTTGGAAAGTCTGTATTCCTTTTTTGTGTTGTGGCGTCACGCCCATACATATTAGTTTTACCTGTAGCACGTTCAATAGCTCGTGAGTACAATCTCTTTATAATCAGTTCCAGAGGACCAATCTCTCCTGCGCTCTGCCTGACTCAGTTATATTTATTTCCATCTGGCGAACTACACAGGCTTCGACAGTTGATACCTTCAGTCAAAGTTTACGACCATGTCTTTTTCCGTCATTTTCGAGTGCTTCTGTGTCGCCGTCTCTGCATTCTCATGGCTCCGTCAACAAACCAGATTGTCTTTACCGCCGGGGCCACCATGAATCCTTGCTCCTTGGACATTTCTTATTGATACTGACATCGCGTCAACCATTCACAGACGAGTGTTTCACCAATGAAGACAATGCGCCACATATCAGGCTGTCCAATAGCAGCAGGCTCAAAAATTTTGTCGATGACACTACTTGCCAGTTCGAGAAGCTAAATTTTCCTTTCAACACTGCTATCTATTGTTACACTGGGCAACACTCAGATTTGCAATGGTCAGCATACATAGTCAAAATGACGCATGGTCGTCACATTGACGATTGGTATTCTAAAACTGTACACAAGGCAACGAGAGCCTTGTTCGACGTAGGGCGTCTAGGTGGAACACCGAGTGACTCTCTCCCCCTTCCGTCCGTCAAATGTACTTTGATCCGATGAATGTAGGCCTCATCAAATCAAGAGTCCGACATCTCTCATCATTTCCTGGTACGCACTACGCACACCTTGCTCGAAAGTATCGACATATCGCAAACTTCATGAAGTCCTGTGACCTAGATCCAGTCCCAGACGGTGCGCATCATTACGCATGATTACAATGTGTGTAAGTCAATTTGTTGCTCGAATATCTTGCGGTTGTAAGGCACATGACAAGCAGAATCCTCTTTCGTTCTGTCTCATCTAGAGTTTCATCTAGAGTCAATAAGACTGGAGGGCACCCAAGGCCGTTACGATGTCAAAAGGACCGCGGCCGGCCATAATGCACGCTGCTGGGACAGATATGATAGATTTTCCGATTGATGATGATCTAGTGTTGTATCTAGCGGTGCCTCTTCTGATATTTTTTATCCTTACCATGGTTCTCCATCCAGTGTCAGAAGCATGTACAAGAGGAATTGGATATTATTGTTGACCGCGGTCGCCTACCTCAGTTGAGCAATCGCCCATCGTTTCCATATGTAGAGGCTGTCTGGCAAGTATTATTGAGGTAAACATCCTCGGAGACTCTTGAAGGTGCTAATGTCATTTCCCGCGTAGATGGTACCAGGCCGTTCCACTGGGTTCGTGTCAAAGTCGTCGAATTCCATCCGTGTTTGGTCTGACCCGGCACTATACTAGGACTCCCGCACTCCGAGGACGATGTCTATGAGATATGTTTGTTCCTAAAGGTTCCCTGGTCTTCGCTCATATACGGTGAACACCATCGCTATGCAATTTCATTAAGGATCCAGTGCTACAACTCTAGACGGAAATGTGTTCACTCAAGCGGGAAAATTTTCGCCAGAACGGTTTTTTCCCAAGCCTCATGGAAATGGCAAACTATCTTTGACTTTCGACAACGGTATTCGACTTATGTGTCAGTTCTGATGATGCCAGTTATCAATTCATAGCATCTTCTTGGTCCTTATTTCTGAGATGGAAGCCTTTGGATTACTGTTGCAGCCACCCATAGCGACGACTACAATTATGAAGGCAACTGACATCAGGCCAGGAGATAAAAACTCGTTGAATTCAAATCAGCGAAGTTGTAATGTTCATCAATAAAGAGAAGCTCTCGAGTGTACCACAATGCGATTTTTAGGATCGTGGAAACGCGGCGTGATGATATGAGAAGACTATACGAGTTGGTATGTTTATTTGCATTTTGCGTTTTAATTTTGGTTACAATTTTGTAATATGTAGTCCCTTCATCTATAGGTCAGTGTATATCCCAGGTTTTCAAATACAGCAGCTCACGGGAATTTTGAGCCAATTATTTCAATTTACTGACAAGCTCTTCCGCAAGTGTCTTGAGCTCTTCTTTATCTGCTTGCTTAGCAGGCCAGCCCACAATAAGGCCCTGTTTATCATCTGGTTTAGGGATGACGTGAAAGTGGACATGGTCAACTTCCTACGATAATTCAAAATTAGTAGCCGCATTTGCATCAGTTAACTGCTCATCGCCTTACCTGATGAGCAAGACGACCGTTGTTCTGGAGGATATTATAATTCTCAACACCTTGAGCGAGTGCGATCTTCTTTGCAATGGGTAGTATGTCTGTCAAGTGTTCATCCGGAAGTTCATGGAACTTCGCGGCGTGATCTAAGAGAGACTTAACCACATTTCAAGGAGATGGGTTGAGTGACGCACATTTTGGGATAATCAGAGCATGGCCCTTCGACAAGGGCCCGATATCCAAGAATGCAAACCTGTTCGGTATTGTAGATGCAGATCAGCAGGAGTATTCCAAAGCATAATACAAGTAGCTCACGAGAATTCCGTCTCGACGAGCTTGAAGCTCGGGATCTCACCTATTAACAATCAACAATAATCCCAAAATCGATGAGTACATGGCTAGTCCAGTTCCCAGCTATCTTCTGGATCTTACCCTTGACGATCTTGCAGAATATACAAGAAGCTAGAGATCTACGATAGCGTATGATTTAGAAATCGACAGCAGTGACTCTGTGCGGCGCGTACTTGACAGCCATGATGACAGAAGTGGAACACGGTGGTGTTAGTTGAAGAGAATCCGGCTTCTTCGGGCCGACTCAGCCTGAAATTACATACCTTCATGTCAACCCTCGTCGAGAAAGTTCGCCAGGCAGACATTGCAGCTGGTTTCAAAGACATTCCTCTCATGTGAGCCTCTTTCTCTCTTTATAGTTATTCGAGTCCAGGAAAATAGAGGCTATTCTGGCCAGCGACCTAGCGAATATTTCAAAGAACGATCCTGCCGTGCAACAAGCTCTCGCTGCAGAGATCAGGGAAGCATGCATTAACGTCGGGTTCTTTTATGGTATGAAAGGACTACAGCTCTTCCCTAGCGCTGTTCATCACTGTGATTCGCTGAGATAAGTTCGTAACCACGGCATTCCTGAAGAAACGATAAACGCTACGCTGCAAGTGGCAAAAGAGTTTTTCGCTTTGCCACTTGAGGCCAAGATGAAGGTCAGTAGCTTTGCTGTATATGCTTCAATCTTCAAGTATGTTTGAGCAGATTGAGAACAAAAAGACCCCTAACTTTAAAGGGTACTCTCCGTTGTTAAGCGGAAACAACAATCCTGATAATGCAGGAGACCTACAAGAAGGTTTCGAGTTTGGTTGGGAACCTATCAATCCAGTGACTCATGGAAACGATGAAAAGAGTGGGGCTATGGCTGGTGCAAATGTCTGGCCTTCTGAGCTTCCTGAACTGCGCGAAAAGGTCTTGAATTACTAGTATGTCTCTCGCAAACTTGCTCGAGCTATAGCATAAATATTCGACAGTCATGCAGCAGTCAATCTGGGAAAGTTCCTGTTTCCTCTCTTTGCATTGGCTTTGAATCTTCCGTCAACATTTTTTAACGACAAGGTTTCCTTTGTCGTTTCCTTATAGCTGACCACTGCTGAACGATACCCAAATTTTTAGACTCAGAATTCAGCCGCGCTCATGAAACTCTTGCATTATCCTCCCCAGACTGGAGCCTTTGATGAACGCGTTGTCGGCATCGGTGCTCATACAGAGTGAGTTTCTTCACCTACTATTCTCATCCTTTTTGCCCCTGAATGTGCATAATTATAATTAGCTGGGAAGTATGACAAACGTAGTACTACGCCTACATTCCTACACTCAACGTCATTCCAGTGTTTCACGATCCTCTGGCAAGAGCCCGGGATCCAAGCCCTGCAAGTACTGAATCCTGAGAAGCAATGGATCGACGCGCCGCCAATTCCCGGAACTCTCGTGATCAAGTGAGTGCATACAATGAGTGAATTCAACGAAACCTGAGTACTATCCATGCTAGTCTTGGTGATCAGTTTGCACGCTGGACAAGTAAGTTGCCACCATCTCTCTGCATCATTTAACTCCTATTCGAAATAAGATGACATCTTCAAATCCACTGTCCATCGAGCTGTGAACAGGAGTGGCGTCCGTAGATACTCGATACCCCTATTTTTCGGCACTGATTATAATGTCCGACTTGAGGTAAAGTCCTCACTGACGCTCTCGTGTGGTACGATTAAATAGTCCACGCCAGCCGATTTCAAGTTGTGTATCTCCAGAACGCCCGGCAAGATACGAGGTTATAACTGCTGGCGAATATGTCAAAGCTCGTTTACAAGCGACGTATAATCATAAGTAGTTACTAGATCTTTCTGTTTATGCACGTAACAAGCATTTCGAGAGTAAGAATGTAAGACCTTTAATTTTTGCATGTAACAAATGACCATAAATATAATAGACGAAATATCACATTAGAAACCATCGCTTCACCGAACTTTGAACATCTGAACAATCATGTCACTTGCGGGGCCCTCTGGGTCCTGCTTGACGGAGAAGTGGATTTCAACGTCCAGTTCTCGGGAATTATCTTTGCTTTTGCGGCAGTGGAAGGAACCATGAACAATCGAGCCTAAAACTTCTTAATTATCAAAGCGCAGGAGTGAGGCAGAGACAAACCGTCTGAAATACTGATAGGTTCCCGAAGAAGGAATAGTGTCTGCTTCCAATGCGTCGCCATGCTTTGGGGGCCAGTACTGAAGCTGGTGAGGGCATCCCTATCCGCACTTAGACTCTGTCTTCGTTGAGGTGCTCGTTTCCCTCCCGCAGGCCAGATGTCTGCCAAGATCACTTCTCCTTCTTTGATTACTTTGACTTTTGTCTCCGGAGACACAGGACGACCCGACACTGTGAAGAATGTATCAAAGTACAGGATGAATGAGTTGACTTTCGTGCGACGCTCCGCAGTCGCTACCAGGGTGAATGAAGAGGAGAAATCAAGTTGACGAAGCGTAATGTCACTGAGCACAAGGTCCTATACAAAGAGTGAGTTTGCAAATCTGATGGGTAAGATAGGAAAGGCCGACCTTGATAGTGCATGGTTCACTCAACAATGTATTTGGACCAACTACATCAACGATAGCGTCGTCGTACAGATCTTCGGCCATCGTAGAAAGATCAAAACCTAACGATCCTGTTAGTATCAACGTTTCCGGACTCCAAAGGGCACCTGCCGTAAACATCGTCCCAAAATCCAATGCGATCTTTAAAGACCTCAGTGGCGTCACACAGCGCAAATTCCATTTTGCATTGACTAGGAGCCATTACACCTCCTGGGCGTAGAAAGCGATCACGAGCGTGGAGCACTGAATCAAGCATGGATTCGTAAAGAAGTGCATATCCCATCCACTCCGATATGATGACATCGACTTGCTTAATATCGTCTGGTAGGGTGATCTCTTCAACCTTTCCTCGAATGACCGTGATAATGTCCTCGAACCCATTCGCTTTGACAATGCGGGCCGCCCTTTCGGCAATGTCACTAGCATCAACTGCAATGACGCGTTTTGCACCGCTTCGAGCAGCGAAAAGGGAAAGAATCCCGGTACCACAGCCGACATCCAGCACCGTTGCATCCCGGAAGAGCATCGGATTGGTCAAGATGAAATGTGCATATGTAGACGTTCGCACTTTGTCTTGAATCATGACGGCATGTATATCTGGAAAGCGGTATTTTAGACATTTATCTAGCAGAATCGTAATTTTTACCATTTTCGGCGTAGCTTTTGAAGTAGTGTGTATCGTCATCGCGCGAGGGAGTATCTACCTTGCTGGGTTCGGGTTGGAAAGGAGAATCCAAAGAACCTCCGAGATCGAGTTTCTTGGCTACAAATGCACGATATTCATCGAGACTTCGCTTCGCAAGTTGAAGTTTCTGTTCAAGAGTTCTTATCCTTCGTAAAGGATCTGTTTCTGCGATATCTTCATCTTCATCTTCATCTGACCAATCGTCGGGTTGAACCTCTACGATATAGATTTAGATTACCGTGGCCGGAAAAAGGTCCAATACTCACGGAGTAACGGATCATCTTCAAGAGTGGGCAAAAGATAATCGTCCGATGTAAAAAAGGATTCATGCCCATTCAGAAGATTCAAGTCAGCAGACGATGGTTTCTAGGTCGCCTCAGAGAGTAAACTCTTTCTAGAATGATGAACATACCTTCTTTCGTATATAGTTGATCAAACGAATCCGTCCGTGAAAGTCAAGCGCTATATTTACACAATAAAAGGAAAATCAAGAATCAGATCAGATAACAATGCTGACATAGTTTCGTGCAAGTAGAATTCAGATCAAATCCGTGGGTTGTGCGATCGTATAATAAGGTCTCTTCAACTGACGGAAGTGTTTTTTCTTCAAATAGTGAGAGACATGGGACTTGGTTTAGGGAATCGGAGACCCAATCATCCCAATTCTGGTCATCGTCTTCGGATTCTGATGATTCAGAATCACTTCTCCCGGCATCGTCGTCGTCCGAAAAATCCTTTGGAGGGGGGAGACGAACGCTCATTGAAAGTCACGATTGCGACTTGAGTGACCGACTCGGACGCCAATAACCCCGAAGACGAGTCCCCACTGTCACGTGTCGCAAAAAAGTTATTCTTGAGTTATTCCATCCTCACAGCTTGGAATGGAGAATGCTGTTGAGATGAACACGGGGACTCGAATGTTTCCTTCTTTTGGTAGAGAAAGACGCTTGGAGAGTGGATAGGTCAGCTATCAATATCGAACTTTTTCTGCAAGAGGGAGATCCAGTCCAGATCGCTTCGACGCTTGTCCTTTCAAATTCGCTCATATATTTCATCTATGTGACGGATACAAGGTTCATATGTCCAGTGAGCCCCATCATGTCCAGCGAGGTACTAATGACAAATTTCAAGACCAACTTCGTGATATCCAAAGTCTGAAGATTGAAATTCTTGCTAAACATAATATCAATAGGCTTCATATTACATGAAATCCTCTTCTAGCTCTTTGACACTTTTATGTAATTTGGAAGCTTCATCTTCATCTTCCTCAACATTGAAAAGTGAGTCGTAAGATCGTGCAGCTTTCTCCGCCTCTCGCTGACGGGCGAGCTCCAGGTCCGCTTTTCTCTGTCAAGGTATAAAAATCAAACACATAAACGTGTAAGATCAAACGACACGCCTTTTCGGCCGCGACCTGTCTGCGTAGGGCGTGTTCAGCCTTGAGCCGATCTATTCTTTCCTGCTCGTGGTCCACAACTCTCTCCACTTTAGTCTTGTTCAGTCGGTTCACGATAGGATTCTCGCGTTTAGCGACATGTACTGCATATTATTGTCATTGAAGAACGGACATAAAGGTCGTTGCAGAATCCATTTACCTCGTTTGACCTACAATCAGGGGAAATCAATCTTCACGTCTCCCGAACAAAATGAGCAATCTCTGCACACCCGTTTATCATTATGGAATGAAACTTGACCGACAGCCATATCTCCCGTTTTCTGCGACTTTTTAGAAAGGACTCAATTTAGCGTAGAATAGGAACCCCAACCTTCAAATTGTCAGCCGGAGTGAATATCACCGTTAGATTGTCCTTCTTGTTGCCTTCCTCGAGATGCATAAGCTATCTGGCATCAGAGCATTGGAATGCGAACCTTCGATCGAGTTTGCCTTGACCAACTGAGCGCAGTCCGTCAGAAGGGCTTCAGGTATAGTTTCGAATGTCATGCCATCGGGCATCCGAATGTAGACGTGGGCCGATGATAGTTTGTCGACGTGAAACCAAACGTCTTGAGGCCAAGCATATTTGATCAGTTCCTCGTCTATTTACAACACAAGTTGTTTGAAATATTCAGTTGACGTTGGAAATGACACTGACTTTCTACCTTATCTCGTCCCATGTAGATCGTAGCCGGTGGATCCACAGCTGTGCGAATCGAGGCGATTTAGAATGTGGCAAGTCCTTCTGTCCTTATAATTACCACTAGATTTGAAGAAGAGAACCATCCCTCGAAGGAAGTCTATAGTACAGAGGGGTTAGCAGGGGTTATTGGTCGACCGGTGAACCTTCCTCGGCAAAAGCCGAAAACAGTCTTAGAAATTACCGTTGGATTCTCAGTATGTTACTAATTGGTATCTACCTACGTTGACAGCTGCTATAATCGCATCGCGAAGTTACGTAAACGAGCTACGCCTCGGGCCTTCGGCCCGAGTCTTAGCAGTGGGGAGCTTCGCTCCCTTGGGGGCTTCGCCCCCAAACCCCCTCTTAATCCCACCCCTAACCTCGCTT